>VZTB01000658.1:504898-617779 GCA_013397245.1 Thryothorus ludovicianus
CTGTCCCTGCTGCAGTGGGGTGTGTGTGCTGTCCCTGCTGCAGTGGGGTGTGTGTGTGCTGTCCCTGCTGCAGAGGGGTGTGTGTGTGCTGTCCCTGCAGCAGTGGGGTGTGTGTGCTGTCCCTGGCAGTGCTGGGGCTGCAGTCCCAGCCCCTGCTGTCCTGCACAGGCCCCAAGACAGTGCTGGCGTTCCTGCGGGCGCAGCTGCGGCGGGCAGAGAAGTGCAAGCTGATGAAGATGATCGTCATCGGCCCGCCCCGGCAGGGCAAGTCCACGCTGGTGGAGATCCTGCAGACAGGGAAGGTGCCACAGGTGATGCACAGCGAGGCCACCATCAGGACTACCAAGTGGGAGCTCCCCAAGCCCGTGGGGCACAAGGCAAAGGTGAGAAGCGGGTGGAGATCTGCAGGCCTGGGGGGATGTGGGAGCCCTGCAGGGTCCATTTGGGCTGAAATTGTGCTTTTACAAAGACCAGCTTTTCATTACCTCACAACTGATGTGGTTTTAGACTCATTGCAGTTCTGTTTCATTTCCAGTTGGTACTAGAGGCAGTTCTGTTTTCCTGACTGTGTTCTAAAGAGAGCTGTGTGTTGGCCAGGCTGAAATTCTGGTTCTCCCGACTCGAGTGGACACTAATTTTGAGAGAGTGCTTTAAATCAGCTTCTCTGCAGCAGATTGTCCTTTCATCTGGGACATCAGTGCCTAAAGCTGGACTTCCTTAAGATCAGAACTGCTTTAGGTGGGGAATGTGGGTGAAAGGTGTGAGCAGGGATGTCTAAGGCATATCTTAAACACCCAGATCTCAGATGGCTCATTCATGGAGTGTGTCATACTGAACTCATTTGGAGAGCACTGATTTAATCCAAGCATTTATAGGTGGCCCTGTCCTCTGCCTGCAGAGTAACCCAAGGATTAGAGGATGCAGAATTGGTCCTGAGGTCTTGTCAGAGCTGAGAGGGTGCAAACACATCACTCCCCCTTCCCAGATGAGAGCCATGACCACCAGGCTGTTTTGGAAAGAGGAAAGGAGCCTGCTGAGTTCAGCTGTTCCACAGCAGTGCCAGACCAGAGACAGAAAGAAAAGAGCAACACAGCCTGACTCCTTGAAGAGTAGACTTTGGTGGGAGAAGAGATTTGTGCATTTTGTGTTGAAGAGCAATTGAATAAAATAAAAGTGTAGACAGCACCAGGGACCTGGAGTGGGATCAAGACACTGAACGGGCTTTTATCCCTATCTCTGAGTCTGTCTGTCCACACACACACTCGCAGCTGAAGGTCTTTTGGATGAACAACGCAGTCCTTGTGCTGGTTAGGGCTTGGTTTCAACAATATGGAAGTTCTTCCAGCTGTTTTTGGGAGACTTCACACGGATTGCACAGAATCAGAGCCCTGCTGAGATACTGAGCTCGTGGCTGAGCTCTCATAGGGTAACTTCCATGTAGGATCAGTCAGTACTTGGCCCCAGTCCCCTAAACAGAGCCCACAGGGTGTTGTGTGATGCTCTGAGGATGGTGGCTGGAGGAAGGTTTGGTTTTGTGTTCAGTCTCAGGGCTTTTGACTCTCAAGTGATTTAGGGACAGAGCTTCTCAGGTGTGCAGGTGCTTCCTGCTGCAAATGGGAGCCTGAATGCCATTGAAGCACAGAGCCAGGCTCCCTTTTAGTGCTGTCATGGGGCTGCAAAGAGGAATGGATGCAGGGACATTGGGAAGAGAGCCAGAGCAGGAGAGGCCTCCATTTAAGCATTCCCCCAGAAATCAGTGAGTCTGATTCACAGCAACTGTGATTCTGGCCCATCTCTGGCGTGGCACAGACGTCAGAAGCCTGGGAGCATCGTGTGGGAGGTGTTTATGGAAGGCCTGAGAAGCTTCTCATCTCCTGAGCATCTCCCTTCTGCTTGGCTCAGCTCAGTCTGAGCTCAGTGGAAGTGATTTCAGCAGGGGTTTCCTGTTCCCCACAACAGTAGCAGATAAGCAGCTTCAGTGGTCTTGTCGAGCAAGGATGAAACAGTTTCTATTAGAGATGCAGTGAAATGCAGGGCTCAGAATGAGACCCTTGTTTGTACTGGAGAATCCACAGCATTAACTGGAGTTTTACCAGCATCAAGGGCACCTCTATCGTTTTAGCAGCGAGTAATTAGTCTTGATTTCCTGTGTGGAAGTAGTAGCCATGCTTAACAATTGCTTGTTGATTTATCTTTCCTGGAGGCACAATTAGGACATTGAACCCCTTCTTGTGTCATACATTATGCAGGCGTAGGTTTATACTTCAGCTATTATCTCCCAGTGATTTACTGCCACGGTTTGATTTGAACACTTCTCTTTGTCTAAGTAGGTTGATTCAGTGGAGTTCAATGTCTGGGATATCGGAGGCCCAGCGAGCATGTCTACAGTCAATCAGTGTTTCTTCACAGACAAAGCATTGTACATAGTGGTCTGGAACTTGGCACTGGGGGAAGAAGCTGTGGCAAACTTACAGTTCTGGCTGCTGAACATTGAGGTAAGAAGTCACTGGTGGGCTCTGGGATATCTATTTATCAAGTAGCAGCTCAGCACGCAGATATGTGATATTGCAGATTCTTTTTGCTCTGCTTTTAAAAGCTCCCCAAGCTATGAATTTTGCACAGCATTTGGAATTCATTTTCCATTACGCTGTAGGCGTATTGCTATATTTAATGGTTTAAATTTATCATTTGCTTTGTTCTCCCTCACACACAGCAGAGAACGAAACAAAAGCTGATTTATAAATCCTTGCTAAGTAAGGCTGAACATACTTATTTTGGAATTAGTGTTTGACCACACTGTGCTCCAAGGGGGGTTTGAAGCATTTTCTTTCTTGTGTGGGTTAGGCACACATTAGTCTTGAGGTTATATTTTTAACACTTTAGATTCAGGTAAGCTGGAGAGTTTTCCCAAAACAGCTCTCATTTAGACTCAGAGCTGCAGTGAATTCATTGCTGTGGACTGATTTTTGTAGCACCATGTTCAGAATTGTTTGTAACTCCTTATTATTTGATAATTGTTTTAACATTAAATGCAAAAAAAATGAGTGCCTCTCACAAAACAAATATCTTGTAATTATTGAAATACTAATGGTCAACAGCAATCAAAAACTCAAACTAGGTAACAAAGCTGAAAGGAAAATTATTGTATTTTAAAAATGTATGATGAGTCCTTAACATATCCCAGCAAGCACATAGTAACATGAGGAAAAATGCAGAGGAATTTGGTCATGATGGTTAAAAGAAGGAAAAAATGAAGAGGGCTGTATGTAGACATGATAGGGAAAGGAGAGAACCACAAGAGAATCTTTGTTCATGATCCTTTACAATAGAATTGGGAGAGAAAAAGTGAAATTGTAGCTTTGAAGCAAACAATGGGAAGTATCTTAAACACACTGGATGGCTAACTGGTGACACTGGAAATACAGTGTGCTGGGGGTACCAGAAACTGGAAAAGACAAACTGGTGAATGAAAACTCCATCAAGTGCTGTTAATTCCAAAATACTCCCTCGTGCTGAGGGAGTCAGTGAGCTGCTGGGTACTGGGAGAACACACTGTGGAACAGCTCTCCATCCTGCCCTGTGAGCTCTCCTCAGGATTAAGTAGATTGAGACTTTTCTAGAAGTTCTTTTCATCTCTCCATGTACCTCCAGTGAAAAAGTTTGTGTGACTTCCCCATTATCCATTTCAGACTGTAACTGGCCTTTTTCAGGAAGTCAGATCTTCTGGCTGCAGGTTAAGTTAACTTTGTCTGGACAGGCATGGATCCCTTCATTTCACTAACTCACAGCAACTCCCTTTCTGTTAAACCCTGATGTGGAAACCCAAAGTGACAGTTTCCTGCTCTGCAGTAGCAGATGATGGTGAAACCATGCTCTGCAGAGCTTCTGTAATATCCAGATCACTTGTAGCTGTTGTTAAGCAGCCACCACAGGTTGTCTTAATTTTATAAATATATATATATATTCCATTTTATTAATATGTGTGGCTCCCTCCTCTGAAGTATTATGCTTTTCACCTGTCCTCACTGATGTAATCTGGATGAGATCACTGTCAGTGTCTTCTCTTGCAGGCCAAGGCTCCGAACTCGGTGGTGTTGGTGGTGGGAACACACCTGGATTTGATTGAAACCAAATTCCGTGTGGAGAGGATAGCAACCCTCAGGGCATATGTCCTGGCCCTGTGTCGCTCTCCCTCTGGATCCAGAGCCACTGGCTTCCCAGATATCACCTTCAAGCACCTGCAGTAAGCACTTGTGCCTTTGTGAAGTTCAGTCACTCTTTTATTTTATGACACTTTTAACAATTTTGAGATACTTGATCTCCTTGGCAACGGAACCAATTTAGAGACTCGTCAGCATTGCATTTCATCTATTTTTGTCTGAGATAATGTATTATAATGAGAGAGAAGGTCAGTGTTGCTCAGGGGGCTGATGAGGAGTCTGAGAGCTGGAAGCTCCAAAGTCATGACCTTGACCAGCCTGTTTACTGCTCCCCCTTCACTCAGGGCTCTCACTGTTTAATGGTGACACATTAGTCACAAGGGGAGAAGGTGCAGGTTGACTAATTAATGCTGTGAGAGCGTGACTGTCACAGGGTGGGTGCCAGGGGCTTTGCTGAGGGGAGGCTGGGAGTGGGAACACAGCTCACGTGGCACCATGGGCTGGGCAAGGAGGGGTCAGTCCCCTGAGCCCCTGGCAGTCCAAACCTGTCCTGTCCATCTCCAGGTGTCACAACAGGGGCTGAGACTGCCTGGGAGATGGATGTCACTCAGGCCATGCAGTCTGACACTGCTCCAAGAGGATGCCCTTGGGAAGAGGAGGCTCCTCTGGCTGGGAGCAAAGCGTGCCTGTGAGCCAGGGGGTGAACATGGATGCAGCAGGCTGGCACCAAACAATGTGAAAATGCCTCTGCCTGGGGCAAGAGCAGGTGGCAGCTGGCAAGTGAGGGAGGCCACTGTGATGGCCCCAGCACTTCCCATCTGCTGCCTGGCAAAGGCATCAGCCGACCTCCCACACACTGCTCTGCAGGCACTGTCAGGCATCAGGCTGTGTCAGGCATCCATTCCAGGCTGTCAGGCAATCCCAGGCTGTGTCAGGCATCCCAGCCAGCTCTTCCCCATTAGAAGGAGCACCAGGCACCCACTGTGAGGCTCAAAGACTCACTGTGAAAAGGAGAAAACTGTTTATGTCACCTCAAGCCTCTTTTCTCATCACCTCAGAGCATCACGACACAATCTCGATCATTCTTTCTCAAGGGGACTGACTTTCACCCTGACAGGCATCCTGAACCTTTCTCTTCACCTTCCTTTCTCCTTGCATTTCCTTCCAGCCTGATTTCATACGTCCTTACTCCTGTGCCTCTCCACACCCCATCATCCACCTGGAATATGCACGGTATTTAGCCCTGGGGTTGGAGGAGTGTGAGGAGTGTGAAATCTTTGTGTGGGTGACCCCGGGTGCTTCTATCAGTGGTCTGAGTCATCCAGCATCCCAGTGGGTTGCACAGTTCCTATGCCACAGAGGGCTGAGGTTTAAGATAAAGCATATTTCTTTAGAGAAGGATTTTCTGTCTGCCATGGGAACATGTGTAGGATCAGTTAGAAAGACCCTTTGTTGGAGAAAGTGGAATAGAACTGTTCTTATCCAGCCCACAAAAAGATTAAAGCTGGTAGGAGTTGGAAAGAGCAGGTTTTTAGCTGGTAAAGAGATAATGAAGGCCAGCTTTTAGGATCTAAGCATCAATTCCCAGACTGCAGGATCCAGCTGATGAAGGACCGGAATGAGGGTGGGAAAAGGTGTCTGGTAGTCATCATCCTGCCTCTTTGATCTGAGGCAGGGAGGACTGGACTTGTCTCCAGAGGCTGCTGGGGCACAGAGTTTTCCTTCTCCCCGCAGCCCCTTTCAGGATGTTTGTGGCTCTGGAGGGACAGAGGGGGATGACTTTGGTCAGGCTGCCAGGGATGTCCCCAGACATCTCAGTGCCCAGGGGACAGCAGTGCAGTGAGTGAAGCAGGCAGAGCAGAGGTTGCACTAATACAGATGTGGCCTAATACATCTTTTCCAGGCAGCTCCGTGTTTTCTCCGAAGTTTTTCTAAAAATACTCACTGACAGCCTTCCTCCCATTCAGCTGACACAGGAAATTTAAAGTCAGTGATAAGAGAAAGTGAGCCTGGAAAGGAAGCCAGTGTGCTGATAAGGTTTGATGACCTTCCCCCTTGCATCATTTTTGCAGTGAGCTCTCCTGTAAGACTCTGGAAGGCCTCGAGGGACTGCGGCAGCTGATTTTTCATGTCACTTGCAACATGAAGGATGTCGGCAGCTCAATTTGCTCCCAGAAACTTGCAGGGAGATTGGTGAGAACTGTCTTGGTGATCCTTACCAAAGCTGGACTTTTGGGGAGCTTGGGAGGTGAACTTTAGGAGTTATTGATGGAGTGAGGAGTTGATGGGGGAGCCCTGTGAATATTTAGGATGGCAATCTGGCTCTGGGGAAAGACAGCACTAAAAGATCCCTGTGGAAGGAAGTTGGCAGCCAGTTCATGCCTTGCTGGCTGTTACTGATCCTGCTGGTTTTCTCACGTGGCTTGCAGATACCAAGGAGTTACCTCAGCCTTCAAGAAGCTGTCCTTGCAGAACAGCATAGAAGAAGTCAAAATGATGATGTGCAGTATTTAACAGACAGACAAATAGAGCTGATGATCGAGCAAACACCTGGAAATGACATCAAAGACTATGAAGACTTGCAAACTGGTAGGTCAGAGCAGACCAGTAATTTCTTGGAAATTAATATGTATGTCAAATTGAAATACTCCACAAATAGTAAATACAAATTACACCAGTGTAGAGGTCACTTTGGAAATTGGTAAGACAAAATTAGTAGTGAGTCTTTGGGAACAGGACTGGGAAGTTTCTAAGGTGGCCTGAGGTTACTGATTTCATTCTTTTTTCTTCTTTTTTTTTTAACAAGCTGTGTCTCATTTCTAGTCTGTGTAGAGTGAGGGTTGCCATAGTTTCAAGTCTGGCTTCTCTGTAGGGCCCCAATCTTGTGATCTTTATGGAGGCCTTGCTCTGCAGGAGGAAGGGAGAGCCCTTCCCTCTGAGGATGGCAGGAGGAGGGTGAAGGGGAGGTGTCATGGGGACAGAAATACTGACTGTGAAGAAGTGAGGTGTGGGTTTTACAAGTGGAGTGTCAGATAGCAGCACTCCTCAGATAGATGTTACTCTCTTGGCTTGGCTGCATGCTGGCTGTATCTGGAATGCATAAAACTGCACAAACTGCCTCATAGTCTTACTCTTCTGCACTGTAATTTCCTAATGCTGGTCTGTTGCTAATCCCCAATTCTTTCCTTTTTTGCAGCCATTAATTTCCTCATAGAAACAGGGACACTACTGCACTTCCCAGACACGAGCCACGGGCTGAGGAACCTCTACTTCCTTGACCCTGTCTGGCTCTCGGAGTGCCTGCAGAGGATTTTCAACATCAAGAGCTCCAAGTCTGTAGCTAAGAATGGAGTCATCAGAGCAGAGGACCTCAGGATGCTGCTGGTTGGGACAGGTTTCACCGAGCAGACCGAAGAGCAGTACTTCCAGTTCTTGGCCAAGTTTGAGATTGCCCTGCCTGTGGCCAATAACAGGTATGTTGATAATTAGAGAGGTTTAGTCAGGCTGGAGAAAAAATGGCCATTTAGTCAGTGGATATTAACAGGCTCTGCCACTCCAAGTGGTTGTCTTGATGGGGTTCTTGTGCTGAGAAAATATCTGAGAGCATTCAGCAGTGTCATGGAAGGCACCCATCCATTTTGGGCTGTATTTCCTGAACTGAGCATCCTCTGGGCCAAACCAGCCCGTGTGAAAGCTTTCCCAGAGCAGTCTTTGTCCACTGGGTGCATTGAGGCTGGTGAGAGGCTCAGCCACCAGCCTGGAGGGGCAGTGACACCGCCGGGGATGTGGCCATGAGCAGGTGGAAGCTGTAAGGGCTCAGCCGGCGCAGCTGCAGCCGGCAGAGGATGTGAGGCCACGGCTGCCAGGCTTGAAATATAGATGGGCTGGAGTCATCTGTTTCCAGGGAAAGATCCTCACTTCAGTGTGGCAGAAAACTTTGGGCAATCAATAATTGTGTCAGCCCTGAAAGTAGCCGCATTTTATTCCTGGTGAAACCAGGGAAGCGTGGCTGCAGCAGCAACGTGATTTACTTCATTTTTAACCTCAATAGGTGTTGATCAGTCGTTTTCCTAGAAATGGTCTAAGAAACCTCATTCTCTTTAAATGTTAATGAGTCCTCCTCCCCTCTGCCCCCCAGTCCCTTTTCCTCTGGGCAGAGTTCCCTGCGATTTTTCTCTCCCCCATCTGCTTGGCGACAGCCTGTTGTTGGGCTAGCGGTGAGACCAGAGCTGTATTGCACTTTCGATGTGGCATTTGCATTTCACTTCCTTGCCCTTGCAGGACAGCGCGGCTGCATCGCCCTGAGCCTCTCGGGAGCTCTGAATGCCAGCACAAGTGCAGCATTCTCTGTGCTGTCATTATGCCTGTCACTTATCCAGTCCCGGATGCCAACAAATTTTCTCAGGCTTAACACAGATAAAGCAGCAATGTTTCTGCTCAGTCCAAAATGCCTTTTGGACTCCTTGTCACTATCTGCCATTTTTCACCAGGGCAATTATATTGTCTGTGCCTCGGGAACAAGGAAACTGCTTTTTCGTGGCCTGCCCAATGTTTTTCTGAGCGATCCAAGCCACATTAGCAGAATATTCTTCCCACTGACGGGCTGCAGTTATAGCAGGTTGGATTAATTTAATGTACTAGCCAGACACAGAGCAGTTATTTGTTACTGTGCTGCTGCAATTATTGTCTAGATTGCCAGATAGGGTTTCTGTGTAGTCAGTAGAGAAAGCAGCTGCCAGTTTCTGTTCTGAAAGGGTGGATGGGGGCATGTTTCACATATTTTCAAAATTTGCATTGGCTGTTGTTCAAGAGCGTCGAATCACCATCTGTGTTATAATCCACTAGATAGTTGTGGCCCAGAAGGGCCTCACTGGCCCTTCTTACACTCCTAGACCTTTCCTTGGATGTGCTGGGGAAAATTTATTGGCTGTCTGGTGATGCATCCACTACTTTTACAGAGCAACAAGTTTTATTTTGTTGCTCTTTTCTGCCTAAGGTGCATGTTACTTTAGCTGTGTTCTGCTTCTTAAAATACAGTTAAAAGCGTGACCATTCTTATTGCAATTTCCAATTGAAACTTTTGCCAGTTTTACGATCCAAAGATGTTTCATGGAACAGATAATTTGATCGTGTAGTATGTCATCACGTGTGACATATGGGGAGAGCTGTTGTTTAACGATGGCTGTTTTCTCTGAGCTGATATTTCAGATTTTACAGAATGCTGCAGCTGCTAGAGAGAAAACATGAGAGGCTTTAAAACAGTGGATTCTGACCCAGCATTAGTTCTGGTTGTGTGTAGTCCCTGCCAGTGTTATTTTGGTCAGGTCTCTTGGCCACGTGCCTTGTTGCTGTCATTGTGCCCATCAACGATGAGCACCAGATGCCAACACATTTTCTCAGGCTCAACACTGATAAAACAGCAGTGTGTCTGCTTATAAGCAAATAACATTTTAGATTGTACAGGCATCCTGGGATGTGTTTTGTACAGAAGAGTATCACTGACAAGAGATTTACTGGCAAGTGAGAGCCATAAGCTCATGGTTTTCAAAGCAGTTGCAGTGTTCCAGGACGTTTAAGTTCCCAAATAAGAAAGATCAGGACAAATGAATATTCTGGGCTTACTGGGAGATCTGAAAATAGTTTGAAAATACCGTGGTCCCCTGCACCAGCATAACTCTGTTACTGCTGACTGGTCAGGCACAGATAACATCAAGTCTCTTTCACACTGGGGCAAAGTACTTAATAATCTGATTGCAGAGGAATCTGAGCTGGACAGGTGATTTCTCTGCTGGCAGCAGCCTGGCAAAGTGAGCTCTTGCTTTAGGGCTTAGTCAGGGATGTGGCAGGGGTCCATCAGCTGCAGGATGGAGCAGCAGGAATCCCTGTCGTGCTGACCCTTGAGGTGCTCGCACTCTGGGGCTGGGTTGAGGCAGAGCAGCCCAGTCCCTGCAACCTGGATTTCCTTTCCCCCCATCTGGGCTTACAGAACCTGAGCTGCTGGAGGTTGTTTTTGCACTGATCTCCTGTTCCACAGCTGTAATTCCCTGCTTACTACCAGGGCAGAGCAGTACCAAAAAAATGAGTCCCAACATCACAGCTGTTCTAATGACTCTTATATTTTAATGCATTTAATTTGTGAGTACACAAATGCTCATTACATCAATTTTAGCCCTTTCCAATAGCCCTGGCTGAATTATGTAATGTCTGTTTTGCCTCTGCTTGCTTCCATAGTGTAAATTAATTTCTCCATGTATTGCTGCAGCGCTTCAGTCTGAAAGCTTTTTTATATGCAGTAGGCTGTGCCATTAAAAATCTCTTTGGAGACTGAATCGCCCCATTATCTGGCAACAATGTACTCACTGTTAAAAGCTGTAGCTAAAATCTGAGCTGTTGAACTTGATGTGTTTCAGCTACCTCCTCCCTCATCTGCTTCCTACCAAGCCGGCGTTAGATATCCACGGGCTCTGCCACCAGACCGCAAACACGGTCCAGAGGGTCTTCAAGATGAGTTTTGTCCCTGTTGGCTTTTGGCAAAGGTTCATAGCCCGGATGCTAATTAGCCTGGCAGAGATGGACCTCCAGGTGGGTTCCTGTGTCTGTCTGCAAACAAAAGCAGACAGCTGAAGTGGTTCAGTGTAAGTGGGATGTCTCTTCGCATCCCGCTCGCTTCTGTCACGGGCTTTGGTAACATTATTTGAGTAAACAGGGAGAGATGAGGCTCTGCACTGAAAATCTGATTCTGCTTTTACAGTAGGTGTCATTGAGAGCAACATATTGGCACTGGGGGAGAAAACCTGAGTTCTCCACAGCCTCTTTATAACATGATCCCCTGGAAGGTCTCAGTTCCTCCAGCATCTTCCAATTACAAGTAATTGGAATTCTGCCTGCGGCTCTTGTCCATGACCATTCCACCAGGCCAGGCTCCCTCACAGCTTTGCCAGAAGAGATCTGGAATAGCTCCAGCAAGGCCGAATATCTGGATCTCTATGGGTTTAAATGGGATGAAAATTACAGGACGGTTGCCTTAATGAGGCACCCTAATAGTGTAAGTGCTGTGAGTGACATTAAAGTAGTGTTTGCAAAGTTCTGAGAGCCAAGTGAATTTTGATGTTGTTGCTGATGTGTTTGCAGCAGTTTCTGTCTGAAACTGTAGTAAATACCTGCAAAACATTTATAGTACTGTCTGGTATCTTCTTAGCAGCTCTCCATTACACTGTGGTCTGTCAGTGATGTACAGAACATGGAAAACATGATACCTGTTTTTGGAAGGTCCTCTGTGTTCCAGGCTTCTCAAACCATGTTATAACTTCTTTTAATGGAACTTGGCAACCCCTTGCTTACATCCTCCTGGGCACTACATAATCCTAGAGCACCTTTCCTAGGGGCTTCATCCAGTCCTTATGAAGGCAGTGGAAAGGATGCCAGGCGTCAGACCTGTCTGCAGGCAAATAAATGTTGGAGCAACGAGTACAGCGGAGTCCTGCAGATTAACTTCTTCATTTTAAAACAGAAATACATTTTGCTCTAAGTGCTGGTTTGAAGTGTCTTGGAGAAGAGCCATCTTCCTCCCACTAAAACAGGTGGAAAAGTTAACTCTCTGCATTGAGGGCAGACTTCATCATTCACTAGAACATTTAGTACTTTAGGTTTATGATACTTTTGTGAATGCAGAATAAATACAGCAAATGTCACAGTTACAGAATTAGCTTTGTACACTGATATGAAATTGTTCTTTTTTGAGTGGCATGAAAAATATTTCCACTGTGGAAAAAGCAATTTTGCCATGTGTATTTCCATTCCATCGCAAAATTTTATATGAGCACAAGTCACTTTTACTGGAAAAAATACAACAGCACCTGTGAAAGCCAAGAAAAGAAATCACTTTCTTGCTTAATTAAAACATCCTTCTGAGAAACTTCAGCAGTTTAACAATTTTCATGCTTTTCTGCTTGTTTCAGCTCTTTGAGAACAAGAAGAACACCAAGACAAGAAACAAAAAGGTGACCATCTACAGCTTCACAGGCACCCAAAGGAACCGCTGCAGCACATTCCGAGTCAAAAGGACTCACACTGTTTACTGGCAGGAAGGTCTGTTCGTTACCTTTGATGGAGGCTATCTTAGGTAATTTGTGTTCATAATGCAGCATGTGTGACAGGGGACTAATAGAGTGTATGAAACACTTCAGCTGAATGGAGATGAATGGGCCTGACCCAGGCTGTGTGCTCACTCATCAGGAGAAGAGGAGCCTCTTCTAATGGACATAACTCATCTGGTAACAACTGCTGACAAAAGCAATGAATAACTGATTATTTGGCAGGTCTGAATGTATCAACCTTATCTGTTATTGCAGCCACAAATTGAAAGAGGCCTGAGAACAGAAAGTGAAATTCGGAGCAGGGCTCTGGCAGCTTAAAATGGTGCATTTTCACATGCAAAGATTTCCTTACCTCAATGAATTTTCCATTGAATCCTAAAACTTCACCACTGCGTGGCAGTAATTCAGGTCAAGGAGGTGCTTCTGTGCAGCAAGGCCTGTGGACAAGTGCCTCAACCTGGCCAAGACAGAATGTCTGCTGGCTGCAAGCCTGGGGAAAACCTCCTGTCCATGTTGTTTCACAAATGCAGACATTTAAGATTTTTGCTCCTTCAGTCCCTGGCAAGACAGGGAGGAACCATTGGTGCTGCTGCATGGTTGGAGATCAGAAGGAAACAGGGACCTTCCCAAGTTTCCAGGCTCAGTAGAAACTTGAATCCAGACACTGCAAACCACAGGCTGGAATCCTGAATTCTGGACCGTGGTAGTGGTCGTGCTGTTGCCACCCCATGTATTTCAGGGAGTTACACTTTCATGGGAATTGTGCAAAAATGATGTTCATAAACTTTTCCTAACGGTCTCTGGAAATACCATTATTATTCCACTGGAATTTTATTACTGATTTTACAGCTCCCAACCTTCCATCATTCTGTATAGGGCATTTCTGTCAAAACTCTCCATTATACTCAGCTTGCTTAGGCCACAGTTTTCCCTAGGTCTGACCTTCTATAGCACTTATTCTTTGTGAGGAGCTGGCATTTCTGTGCAAGAATTCTCTTCTGAAAGTCATTTTCAGAACAGACCGAGTTGCAAATCACCCTCGAAGCTAGATTGCTTTTTGTTTCGATGACTCATGAGCTGTGTGTTATTATGTAACTCAGGTTTCCTGCCAGAAAGAAAGTTTGTTGACACTGATACTTCAGAAAAGCTTCACAGGTCTGTTTTTTGGCTTTCTCACACAGCGTCGAGTCTTCTGATGTGAACTGGAAAAAGAAAAAAAGCGGTGGAATTAAAATAATTTCCCAGTCAGAAGTGAGAGACTTTTCAGCCATGGCATTCATCACGGATCATGTCAACTCCTTGATAGACCAGTGGTTCCCTGGTAAGAGAAAAACTGTGATTTTCTGTGCAGTGTTACATCTTTCCAACAGAGGGTTCTTTGACGGAGCTCTCCAGGTGCACAGTATTCAGTGTTGACTGAAGACCCCTCAGGCTCTGACAGTCTCAAGCCAATAACATTTGATAAAAGTTAATAAACCTGCAGACAGATCCAGATTAGTTGCCCACACCCTTTGGTCTAGACATTGTGTCTTCCAGTCTGTCTGTCACAGCAGCACAGGTGAAACATTTCAGTTCAAGCAGGACCTGTAGGAGTTCAAGAGACTCATCCAGTGCTCGTAGCAGGGGCAGGATTTGGCCCAGACTGCTTGGTGCTGTCCCTTGAACTCATTTTGGCATCAGCTGGGATGAGGATTTGCCCATCATTTCTAACTTTTTATGAGTTACAGAATTCTGATGTGAGAGGCATGAGTGAATATGGTACCAAGGATTCCATGCCAAGGTAACTTCCTTGACTCCTGCAGCTGCTTTTCCTGTGCTCAGCACAGATCCTGCTGTTACCCAGCGGGCTGCTTGCAACCCCAGCACACTTTGTTTGAAACCAAAACAGAATCTGAAGTGCTCTTTGTCGTTCTACCCTGGTCTAGAAAGCAGTGCCAAAGACTCCTAATTGGAGGCTCTGTGGAGGAAACAGTGGTGCACTTTCACATACTCACGTTCTACATGTTTTGAAGATAAAAGAACATTTTATTTGCCTTTGGATTAAAATAATGCTAAAGTTAATCAGTGAAGCTTGAGAAGAGCCACGACTTCAAAGGCTGCAGCTTGTGTTCACCCTGACTAATTGTGGGCATTTAACAGAGCCTGTCACCACAAAATCTCTCTGTAGTTATGGGAGAGGTGTGAACTTCCCAAAGGCTTAGTCGTGGTAGAATTCACATTTCCCCTGGAGGGGCTGAACACGTTACCCATGAGGGAGCCTGCAGGACCTGTGTTCCCATCCTGGCTGCTGCAGGTGAGTGCTGAGCCTGAGCTCAGTGTGTTGTGCCTGCCAGCCTGCTCCCAAGCCCATTCCCACCTCAAGCCATCAGGCAGTTTGCAGTCTGGGGAGAGACAGAGATCCCCAGCAAGCAGAATGCTTTGTTCACATACTTCTGATTTTTACTGGTCCTGAGTACGTTTGCCTCACAAGCCTGTGCATTACCTGTGACCAGAGCAGGGTGAATGTTGGGTTATGTCCACAATCCTGTCTTCCCAGCACTGTCCCTGTATACCTTGCAAAGCTATTTTCTATTCCAGTCAATACCCTGCAGCAAACTGCTGCTGTGTGAGCGTGACCAGTGGATCCAGGTCGTGCTGCGGACATCGGAATGCACTCGGAGCTGTTGTCCCTTCCCAGCTGGTGTGAATGACGTTGTTTCCTGTTTGTTTGCTCTCTTTGAAGCCCTCACAGCCACGGAGAGTGATGGCACGTTGCTGATGGAGCAGTATGTGCCCTGCCACATCTGTGCAGCTGCCAGGCCGGAGCAGGACGAGGGCAGTGAGAGGGCAGAGGACGTGCAGTACTTCAACATGGAGGATTGTGTCCTGACTGCCATTGAACTGGACTACATCACATGTCCCAACCACCCTGACATCCCTGTGTCTCTCCAAGAGCTGGTCCCAGAGCTTTTCATGACTGATTTTCCTGCCAGGTAACGTGTGATAGCCTTCAGTTGAGTTTCAGTGTACCTGCATGATTTGGTTGGGCCTTATCCCAAGTCACCTCTGCTGGAGGGACGTACTGACCTCAGGAAATAAATCCATCTGCTCTCAATCCATGCTCTGGCAGTTCATCCTGAACTGCACCCCTGGTGTTCAGAAGCTTGCTCAGACCATAGCTGTGTGCTGACCGAGTCATCACACCAGGGCTCCTTTGAGATCACTGTGGTGCAATGTGAAAGTCCCTTTTAAAAGCCACAGCTGTCCTGCATTGCCCAGAATTCTGGCCAAGACTTTCTGTAGTTGGAGCCTTTCTGGGATCCCACAAAAGGAGATTTTAATGTGGCAAAGCAAAAAGGAAATGTTGCTGCAGCACAAGATTGGCACTGAAATTAATTTTGTAAGGGCCTGTAGGTGAGTTTATGGACACCACCAGAGGATTCACACTGAGCTGGGGCTCCTGCTCAGCTGAGGGCTGCTGGATGTGTTGGGTGTGTGGCAGCCCTGAACAGCTGAAGGAGCTCTTCCCTACCCATTGCAGCACTGCCAAATCTTTAAGCTGCTTAACTGCATTCCCAGATGGGCTGAGTCTTACACCCCTTATTACTCGATGTGCAGAGCAGGAGCCCTGAGAGCAGTAAGGACAGGAGAGCAATGTCCCCTTTGGCTCTCTCAGACCTGAGTGCCCAGTGCAGAGTCATGAGACCTCTAGACCCTGCTGCTTTGTTGGGGTCATTTTTCTGGGCAAACACTCCATCAGTTTGTCACACCAGCCCTCCTCACAGTGTTATCTCCTGCAGATTTATTTGGCGGGTGCGAGGCGAGTGGAGATGTTTGAAGTGTGAACAGCTGTAAAAGTAGTCTCTAGGAGAGAGGGGAAATGATGAATTGCAGCCTGGGAACACTAAGCTGATTTGAATAATCAATTTTCAGAGTGTGAGGCTGTTCATAAACATCCTGTCCTGCCTCAGTGGAAAAAAGAGGAACAGGAGGTAAATAAAGCAAAAGAAAAAAAATCATTAATACAGATAAATAGTACGAGTATCAGTACCTGTGACATCTGCTTGGAAAAGGAGCTTATGTGCTTTCCAGATCTGTTTGATTCTTGTGGGATAAATTAGTAAAAAGCCTTTTGTGCTTCTTTGCTCAAATTACATTTTTTCTTTGAGAAATCTGTTGTACAGCATGAGCCAGCATGGAGTGCACTGAGATAACCAAGGTAGTTTAGGTGATCCAGTCCTCTTGGTAGATAAAGCAAGAACCTCTTGGGCATTTGTCAAAATGGAGATCACATTAAAAACATGAATTGACAATGTCTTTGAAACTTTAATTAAAAACCCCCAATTTCTATTTGGCAGACTGTTCCTGGAAAATAGCAAACTGGAATGCAGTGAAAATGAAAACAACGTTCTTGGCCAGGGTGGAAGTGGAACTGTTATATATCGGGCACGATACCAAGGAAAACCAGTGGCTGTGAAGAGATTTCAAATTAAAAAATGCAAGGGTTCTCCCACTTCAGCTGCAGGTACAGTGCCCAGATCAGGAATCTGGGAATCTGTAATCTGGGATCCTAAGCTAAGACCAGAGAGTCTGCAAAGTGCTAACAGCACCTGATTAAACACATCATGGAAATAGATAGCAAAACAATGGGTTTCAATGGAGGAGGATGCATCCTTGGTGCATGACTTTGTAGTGATGAAGGTCACTGGCACTGCAGCAGGCTTCTCTCCTGCACATCAGAGGTTGGATTTATAGAGTGCCCAGGCAGAGTCCTTGATTGGGAAGGGAGGTTTCAACTCCTATTCCCACTTATTTGGCAGAAGAAGTGTGGTCTTGTTTGGGTTTGCACTGAGCACTAGTGGGTTTTCACCTCTGAATTAGAGTTTTACCCTCTCTGTGCCAGCAGCTGGAGAAAGCAAATGGGGAATCCATCTGAGCTCACCAGCTTCTCCAGGCAAGGCTCTCCTGTGGAGCCCAGGTTTCCAGCAGAGCTTTAGTCTCAGTCCATGGACAGAGTACAGGGGAAAGTGCCTCACATTCCTCATTTTTGTCAGGGGAGGATGTGGTGAATCCCTGAGCTGTGGAGGAGGCCAGCTGCTGTCCCGGTGACAAATAACCTTTGGGAAGAGCTGACCTGCCTGAGCAGCCTGTGGTGTGCTGTGGCAGCAGGACCATTACTGTGATGGGTCTCTTCTGGCAGGGAAGCTGGGACACTGTAGGGAAGAGCCTTTCCATCAAAGGGTGTGCAGTGTGCCATCTACACAGAGTCCCTGCTGGGAGAAGCACAGCATGAGTTTCCCAAAGTTGCCCAGGGGATATGTGGGAGCAGATGTGCCAGACTCACCTGAGCCTGGTGTTTAAGGACCAAGGGAGCTCTTTCTTCCTCAGGCACCAGACATGTCCTGCTTATAGCCAGCATCTCTTAGTGGCTCATGCATCAGCATAAGGATTCAACTTAAAGCCTTGCTGTCGACATAATCCCACCAGCTGCCTTCCTCCTGCATTCCTTGCCCAGTAATCACCTCCCCAAAGAGTTTGTGACTCGTTTCCCGAGCTGGGAGTGAGGAGGGGGTTGTGTGTCTCTCCAGATACCATGCTGAAGCACCTGCGGGCCATGGATGCCATGAAGAACTTCTCGGAGTTCCGGCAGGAAGCCAGCATGCTGCACTCCCTGCAGCACCCCTGCATCGTGTCCCTCATTGGCATCAGCATCCACCCTCTCTGCTTCGCCCTGGAGCTGGCCCCGCTGGGCAGCCTCACCACTGTCCTCTCTGAGAACTCCAAAGGTAGAGCCAGCCTCTCCCTCCACTCCTCTCCCAGTGACAAATGGTCAGCGGTGTTTAAATTGCTGCTTGATTTGCTGGAGGGGATTTTAGTTTTTCTCCAGACTAAGGGAAGTGGGAGGGATGGAATTGTTCTTATATTGCACTTTTGGGAACCTACTAAAATTGATGCTCGAGAGTCTCAAAGCTACTTTGGAGACCTGGATTTTCAGTTTCTATGCAAATTAATATGGAGTGTATCTCCCTTCAGTGCTGCATGGATGGTGCTTTGTTTTTCCCCCTGCAGATGGGTGTCTGGTACTCTAAATTATCTCATAATTATCTGTATTGCTGTCATTGTCAAATGAACAACACTAATTCCGAGATAAGTTGAGGCCATCTGACCCTCTTGGCACCTTGGCTTCCTGTCAACTTCCAGTCAAACACTAATTTTCACCAGCAGATTTAGCGGCCCAGAAGTAAAAGGGTTTAAAAAAAGAATCTAATAGGACTGTCAGACACTAAACAGTGTCATTTCAAATGGTGGCATTGAGTGATGTTTCAAAAGGTTGTCAGTTATTGCTTTGAAGTTAAAAAGAGAAGGAGAGAGGGGGAAGAAGAAGCAGTTATGGCAATTACAGGAGCTGGAGAATGGCTGTTCCTTTGTGCCAGGGTCCTCCTTTGTGCCTCTGGGACACATGCTGACACACAAAATAGCCTACCAGATCGCCACAGGCCTGGCCTACCTGCACAAGAAGAACATCATCTTCTGCGACCTCAAGTCGGACAACATCTTGGTGTGGTCCCTGGAGGTCAGGGAGCACGTCAACATCAAGCTCTCCGACTACGGCATCTCGCGGCAGTCGTTCCACGAGGGCGCGCTGGGCGTGGAGGGCACCCCCGGCTACCAGGCCCCCGAGATCCGGCCCCGCATCGTCTACGACGAGAAGGTGACTGGGGGGAGTCCTTGGGGCAGCCCTCTGGTGGAATTGGGGTCTGGCACCATCCCATGGCTCACTTCCCTTATCCGTGCACGGGGGGTGGCATTGGCTTTCCCGTCATGGCCTTCCTTGCTCTCCTCTCCACCCACCAGCAGAGCCTTGCCCTGATTTTCCCTCTGTTTCTGGCTCTAGGTGGACATGTTCTCCTATGGGATGGTCCTGTATGAGCTGCTGTCTGGGCAGAGGCCTGTGCTGGGGCACCACCAACTCCAGATTGCAAAGAAACTGTCCAAGGGGATCCGTCCTGTCCTCGGGCAGCCCGAGGAGGTGCAGCTCTACAGGATGCAGGCACTCATGATGGAGTGTTGGGACACTAAGCCAGAAAAGGTACAAGACCACCCTCCTGACTCATGTTCTCTGACCTCTTTGTGCAGGAGGGCTGAGCTTGCTCCTAGTGCAGCACAACAGCTCCATTGCCCATTTACCCCTCCTGCTGATTTGGCCCAAAATCTCTGCTGACTTAAATGAGAGTTTTATGAATGAAATGATGACAGATTTGTGGCCTTAGACATCTGTGGTGACTTGAAGGTCCCTTGATGTCGATGGCAGTCAGGCTGCTGATTTCACCAGGGCAAGACATTGCCCATAATTTCTAGAAACAGCTGCAGTGTCATGCTGTGAGTGCAACTACAAAGACTTCAAAATCCCCAAGATTACAAAAGGAGGTATGAGGAAGAAAAAGCTTCAAAGTGCAAGAAAAGGATTATGCTGCATTACATTCTTCATTAATTTCAATTGGTGTTTTAGAGCTGCTGTCCCTCAAACAAAGGTCAGCCTGACTTCCAAACATCTACACACTGTCATGCAATGGGTCAGCTTCCAAAATTCGTAAGCCTGAAGAAATGAATCAGTAGAATGTGTAAGAGAACGACAGACCAAGCTTTAATAAATAATCATAGAATCAGAAAATGGTTTGAATTGGAAGGAACCTTAACTATAATCCAGTTCCAGGGACACCCAGCCTGTGCTTGTGCTTGGGATTGCCCTTATCCAGGGGCAGGACCTTGTGCTTGGCCTTGTTGAACCTCCTGTTTATTATGGTTCTCCTATTTCATCTTGTGTGACGTATCTTTCTCTTTTCCTTCCCCCTCAGCGTCCCCTGGCCATCTCTGTGGTTGGGCAGATGAAAGATCCAACCTTTGCAACGTTTATGTACCTGCTGCCCTGTGGGAAGCAGTCTTCCTTCTTCTGCTCCCCGGGGCAGGAGTACACGGTGGTGTTCTGGGATGGGAAGGAGGACACCAGGTGAGACAGCTCACATTAGCAATTTCTTCTGTTTCTTTTTCCTTTTTAAGTAAAAAAAATCCTTCGGCATCTTCGCTTGTGCCTGTGGGAGGGGGGTAAAGAAGGTGAAAGTGAACTTGGATGAAAGCCAAGAATACGGTGAACACTGTTTTCCCAAACTCTTTTAATTGGGAACAGTGGTTGCTTTATAAAGGATATTTAATGAGCTTAACTCTGCTTCAGTTAATATGAGGAGAAGATTAGGGCAGTGTAATGATTCACACACACAGGATGAAGCATTTGCACATGAGAACAGACGTGTTCTGCCTTTCCTAATGAGGCCATTTAACACTAAACCTTTCCTAATTGAGGCTGCAGTTCCATCTCTCTTCTGCAAAGCAATTAAGCACATGCTTAAATCCTATTGCAATCATCGGGAGTTAACCACATGCCTGGAGCTGTGTGTGCATCCAAGTGTGCACTGCCAGTAAAATGTGTTCTGGACTGAAGGCATGTGCTTAAAATGTTATTAAATTGTGACTGAGGTGATGGCATTTTGCTCAGCCACATGTGACCTGCGGCTAGTTAGGTTCATTTTTATGGATGCTGCTGATTTTTATAGCCTCAGTCTTATTTGGAAACGTTCACAAACTGATCTGAATTTTATATTAATGTGTTCATTATTTGTAACCATTAAGCTAATGGGAAAGGCACGTGATTTGTTGCTGAAGTATTTTCTTTGCCATTTGTGGTCCCTGGTCAGTTGTTCAGTGCAGGCAGTGTAACTTTTCCTGCTGAACTGGTGAAGCACATGGCACTCCCAGATGTATTTTGAATACATGGATGTTGTCCAAATAGTCACAGCAATAAATCTCAGTGAATCTGCTTCCTGACTGGACAATCCACTTGCTGGAGACTGCTGAATAACAAGTTACTCATATGTGACAGATTTCAGGATGTGTAATTGCTTGTGCCACAGTTGGTAAAACATCTGGGAGTCACAGATGTGGTTATGAATATCCAGTTATTGTTCAAACATCCAAACCCAATAAACTTCCCCAAACAAAAAAAAAATAAAATCCTTTTAGCTACAAAAAACTATTAATTAGTCATATTTATAAATAATTTTATTAGGTTACACATCTTTGCTCTGTAGAATCATGCTCCTCTGTTGATGTACTGGAATAATAATGGAGCCAGATAATAGTGAGGCAGTGAACTCGGAGAGCAGATATTCCCTTGAGAACCTAATGGGCAAGATGGGCTGAGACTTCCCAGCTATTAATTACTGCTGTTCAGCTGGAGCTGTTTGTCTCACAGCTCAATTACAGGAACAGACCACATATGTCCTCCTAACCCTGTGCAAAGTCAGAGAGCTGAGTGTAAATCTTCACAGAAGCAGTTGCACATCTGCCCCTGAGGAAGAGCCGTGGCACATCTTTCTTTTCCTTTGCAATGAGCAATTTGCAGTTTGGAGGGGTGCAGATCCTTGCAGCATCACCCACATCTGGGCAGTTGTGTGATGGCTTGGCCACGAGTGCCACGAGTGCCTCGGCCCCGTGCAGGAGGAATGTTGGCTGTATGAAATTGTTGCTTGCTCCTTTCAGGAACTACACGGTGGTGAACCTGGAGAAAGGAGTCATGGAAGTGCAGAGGATGAGCTGCCCAGGAATGAAGCTGTGCTGCCAACTCAAATTTCAGAGTGCCCTGTGGGCAGCCACGGAGGTGAGCATTGCCTGTGCCCCCCTGGGGAAGGGGCCTCGTTAGGGGAGACACAAACGAAGAGAAAGAGCCTGTTAAATTAGTAAAGGCAGGAGTGTGCAGACAAAGGGCGTCTCGGATGAGCAGCGTGACTCTGCATCTGCTGTCTCCAGGTGTTCTGTTTCTACCTGACACACAGATCCTGACTGTGCCTCCCAAAGCCATCGTGGGAACCTCGGCTTCCCCAGGGGAAGCTCTCTGGCTCGGAGCAATCTGTACCCAGGGGTTCATCTGGGAAATGTCCTTATCTGTGGGCGATAAAGGGAGGCAGGGACAGAAAACATGCATTTAAGGGTGGGGTTCTGAAAGAGGCCTGAGGGATTTGAAGGCTGGTGGGAAATGAGTACCCAAGGTTTGTGTTTGCCGTGGAAAATTGCAGCTAAAAAGATAAGAGTGAGAGAGAGTGGCTGATTTATCTCCCAGAGCCCCTGTCCACCCATCAGAAAGGGCTGTTAAGTGTCAGCGAGTTCTGACACAATCGTCTCACACAAAACAGAGAGAAAACAGCCAAAAAAATTAAACATACCTGAAGTTCAGTGTTTTAGAGTGGGGGAAAAAAAGGCCACACTCACTGAGTAAATAATTTGTGTTGGCTATTTCATTCTGCCTTGGCATGGATGCTGTGAGTATAGGAAATTTTTTCTCCCCATAAGAAAATAAGATATATTGACTTTTTCTACTCTCAAATACAGGTAAAACTCAAATACTCTTTTATTTTTTTGTAACAATAAGTATAGAAAAATTAAAATTCAAAGGTCTTAAGGCATTGTATTTCCACCTTTTGGATCAGAATGAAAAGTGTTGCTGGTTCCCAAACTGGGTGCACTTGGTCAGTCTGGTAGATTTAGGAGGTGTGGGGCAGGTGTAATTCCACATAAAATGTAATGTCCCTTGAATGGAGAGATTAATGCAAAATAACATACAACCTGCTTCAATTGTTGTTTGGGATTTTTGCATTCAAGGTTGTCAGATGTTGCTTTTGGATGTGGTGATAAAACACTGGTGATTTTTGGTGACTTTTGGATAATGCATATATTGTCCACAGCTCATTTTGGGGGATGCAGCACTCACATGCCAAAGGGCTCTCCACGGAAAACAGAAATTCACACTTTGGATGTCAAAAAAAACAAATAAAAACCAGTTTGGGGACCAATTAGATCTTGCTCAGGTATCAAGATATGAAAAGCAGGGAGGTGGTTTGCTCTTAGAGAATTTTGTGTGCTTTTTCACAGGACCAGAAGATTTCTGTGTATGGATTACAGGGCATGTGTCCCCTGAAGACTCCACTGAAGGGCTTAGACACTCCTGCCACTGTGAGCTGCTTCCTGGTGATGCCTCTTGTCAAAAGGGTAAGGAACAAAGGTAGAGGGGCAGCAGTGAGACCCTGCTGCTGGGCTGAAGGACTTTGCAATGCCCAGGAACATTTTGGCACTGCAAGGAGAAGGTTTGCAGGTCTTTCTGCCTCTACCAGGGGACAGAGGTGTGGAAGTGTCATAGGGGACCAAAGCTGGCACTTCCAAGCCTGCTGGGAAAATAGTCAAAACAGATCAAATTCCTCAGCAAGGAAGTTTTCCAGCTGCGTTTCCACTTCACTGGAACACAAGGTTTAGGCTGATCAAGCAAAGCAGAGAAGACATGAAACAATGATTAGAATAGAGATTTGTTAAGTGCTGATGCAGCATGTGGGTACATCTGGCCTCTTGTACCCACTGTTTTCCTGGGCTGTGTGCACAGTCATCCTTAAATGTTATCTGGGCTCAGCCACACTCCTGTTTTGGTTTTGAATGGGAACACTTAGATAATGCAGCTGTTTTGGGTAATGCTCTTATGGGTAACACGGATAATTACTCTCATGGGCATTAAAACAAGTTCTGTGTTATCTGCCTAGCCCTGGAATTGCCAACATCCCATTTCTGGCAGGAGAAATCTGACCTGAGTGCCTATTGCGGGCAAGTCTTGGGAGATGTATAAAAACTGGTTTTGAGCTAAATTACCTCCGGTTTGCTTACAGCCACCTCAAATGAAAACATATAATTATGTTCCAACATTACAGGTAGCTGTGTAGTCTTTGCAAATGCCAGCAGACTGGGATGTGTCTGGGAGCTCAGCACGGGGCAGCTCTCAGAGCTGCTGGTTTATACCAGACCTGTCCTGAGCCATTGTCCACTTCTGGCTGGTCTGCTGGGATTGAATCTGAGGCAGATGGTTTGTGTAAGGTGTGCTGCTGCACTTCCAAACATGGTGTAAGTAGGACTAAAGTAGGGCATCGATGTGAAGTTGGCACAGGGCTGGATTTTTCTGCATCTGTTGGCTTTCCTTGGCTCCCAGACCTGCAGCGTTTGTTGCTGTGGAGTTTCATTTCTGATGTGTTTCTTTTTCATGCTGCCTGAGGTTCCATCCAGGACAGCCGAAGGAGGCTTTTGCTTTCAGCTTTTCCACTGTCACACAGCTTGCAAAGCCATTCCTCAGGGGTTACGAGTGGCTTTATGTCTCCTGGTTTCTATTTCCAGTTTGTGGCTTGCCTAGAAAATGTCATAAATAATGCCAGGCCCTACAATAGCAATATTGAGTCTAGACACCTCCCTTCCTCCCCTGGCCCTACCCAACCTTCCAGAAATCCACCTCCCTTCGGCTCACTCCTTCTTAGTTTATTGGACTTACTTTTTCCTCTCTCCTTTCTATGAATGAGTTTGGCAGTGAAATGGCCAGAGCAGCAGCCTGGGGATGTGCAGACCAGGCTGGCAAGAGCTAAATCAGCCAGTTCTTCCAAAAAAACCTCTGTGGAAAGCTTGCACTTGTCACACTCACTGCCTGGCCAGCAAGCTCTATCAGAGTTATCAAGGTCATTGCTGTCCAAGGGAAAAGAGAATTGCATTTCCCTGGGAAGAAAGCCTTTAGCTGGTGAGATGTGAGGTAACTTTTAGTCAGAGAATTGCCAAGGGATGTTGCTGGGAAGGGGAATTCTTTACGACTGCCTTGGGAAGGCTGATCCAAAAGAAATAGTTTCCAAAACTTGGTTTCTCATCCAAAGGAATGGAAATTTGAAAGCAGGCGAGAGGGGCCCAGAATCTGAAACTCACACAGCAAGGAAAAGTCTTGCTAGGAAATGTACAATTTAAGCTTTTTGTTGCATGCTTTTTGTCACCAGGATGATTCTTTTCGGTAAACAATTTTCAGAAGAAAAAGAAAAAACAACAAATTAACAAATGAGCAGGTTAATAAGGGCAAACCAAGACACGTTCTGCCTTGGTTTGCAGTTTTCTTACAGAGAGATGTGTAGGGAATGGGTGCAAATCCCTGGCCTCACGCAGAAACCTGGAACACATGGAAACAAAAGCTGCATTTAAAGGCTGCAGCCAGCAGTGCCAGACCCTGCAGGGATGAGAGGAGGAGGAGGAGGTGACCAGGCCCTGATGTAGCAATTTTTGCCATTTCTCCTGACCTGGTGGCAGCAGGACAGGACGTCTGGAGCCAGCTCATCCCCGCACATCCCAGCCCGGCACGGCCCCGCTCGGGGCCTTCCTCCTGGCACAGCAGGGCTGCTTCAAATGCAGTTTTGTTGCTGTGTGTTTTTGTTGGCTCTTCGTGGAGCCCAAATGTTGAAAACGAATTCTGAGAAAGTTACTTAAGGTTTCTGGAGGCTGCAGCCCTGCCTGCCTTTGGTCACTGCTGGAATACCCTGACCAGGGGAGTTTTGCCTCACTGGCACTGGATGGAATCTGGCAAGTCGGTGGCATCTGTGAGGAGGTGATTTTTGACATGGTCTTCTCTGGAATTGGTCACTCCCTCAGCTCAGTCCTGTGAGGGATGGCAGGGTGAGGGCATTTCTCAGCATTGGAATTCCTGCTTCTTGTTTCTTATCTGTGTGAGCAATCACAACAGTGGTTGGATAGGAGCAGGTCCTGATAGCCAAGACAGAGAGCAGTGAATGCCCCAATGGAAAAAACATCTTCCAAATTTGCTTCCACTGTTGTTCCATCCCAGACAGGCCAGGATTTGGCATTGGTGTTACTGGTAACACCAGGAGGGGGTCAGTGACCCACCTCTGCCTGGTTATGATGCTCACTGCTCAGTGCCAGGGAAATTTGGCCTCTGGAACCCAAAAGGGAATAGGGATTCTGTTCTGTAGTAGCTGACACTAATCAAGGAATTCAAAATAATTTTTTGTGAAAACTATGCTTGGATAATTCAGCATTATCAAATGAAATGAGACAAAATTATAATCTCTGGAGATTTTAATAGTGCTCTGTGTCTGTCTCCACACAACGCTGGGAGCAGTTCAGGTTGACATGCCCACATTACAGTTAAAATCTCATGTTCCCATTTCAATTTAAATTTGTCATTTCTAGTAAGAAATGCCTCTTGTGCAGACCGTTCGGACTGAAAAAGTTGGACCATTTTTTACCAGAGAAATGTGGGCAGTTCTGCCTTGTTTGATTCAGTTTTAAATAAGTGAACTCCCTTCCAAAGAAAAACTAACCCAAAACCCAGCTTGTGCAAAGCATTGTGCCATGATCCAACCTACTGATGCAACTCCTTGGCAAAGCCACTTCCAGGAGCCTTTGCATCAGATCCACATGGCAGCAGGGACATGGCACTGAGCACTGCAGGTCGTTGGGGTTTCTTTTAATTAGTGGTTAGAGAATTGGGACTGGACTGAGTTAGTCCAAGCCCCATTTCACAACTTTCCACTTGCTTTCCTAGTTTTTCCCATTACAGTAAAATTCTGCTGTGATTTGGATTAGTCATAGGGGCTCAGTGCTCTCTTTACTCATACTTGGTGTGCAGAGAGTTTCTCTTTGTCTAGGACTCTCAATGAGCCTTGCAAGCAGAGCTGTCAATTAAATAACATTTACCCTTGCACTACCTGCCCCTCAGTAGCTCAGGGGCAAGTCAAGATACTGATTTTTCTGTGTATTTACAGTCTGGGAACTACTGTCTAGGCCTGGCAGAATCAATATGCCTGTAAGGGCACAGGGATGCCTTAATTTAGTTTTTGCTGAGCCCTCAGCCCATCTCACTGGCATCCTGGGCATGCCAAAGGCAGGGCTTTCCACTCTGGGGAGGCTTAGGAGGAGTGAGGTTGTGTCAGATCTGTGGTGCTCTGTCTGGTTTGCTGTGCTTAGTCCAGGCAGCAAGAAAGTCCAGGGTAAAATGGTCTTTTTTTAGAATTTATTGCTCTGCAGGGAGGAAGTAGAAAGGCCTTTGAGGTAAGTATTGTTTTATCTGCTTCACAGATGGGGGAGTTTTTGGTAGAGACCCAAGGTCACGGGAAGTTTTGTTCCCAAGAGATCAATTTCCCAGTCTGTTTAACAGCATTTTGCCCCACTGGGATGAGCTGAGCCGTGGCCCTCTCAGCAGCTCCTGCCCCTGGGACATGAGGGATGCATGGCCACAGAGCTGGAGCTGTGTCCAGCACATCTCTACATTGAGGGACAGCTTTTTACCAACCTGTAGAAATTTTCATGGCACTTGGCAGGTGCTTTGCTGAACTGCTGCTGCTTCTGTGCCCTGGGCTGGGATGTCTGAGCTGCTGGGATCCCAGAGCACATCCCTGGGTGGAGCAGTGCTCTGAGAGCAGCAGACTCTGGAGCAATCACTGGATGCTCTTGTTTGTGAGAATATTGGCTCCCTCTTTCCATTTTTACTGCATTTCTTCCTCTCCTCTCCTACCTACATTGATAGCAATAGCTTCACTCCTTTTTGGAAGTGAGCCGGGTTTCTACAGCTGGATTCCTACAATCATGATGGTTGTCTCTGAACATACTCCAGCTTGAATTTGTTAACCTTCAGGGCAGGCTGCCAGGTCTGTCTGTCTGCCCTTGCCAGTAAAGAGAGAGGTAACACTGGGTGAAAGGAGTGTGGTTCTGCAGCAGCTTCTAGGGAATGACTTCTTTTTATGTTGCTGTTTTGGGGTAAGTTGCTGGTGTTCTTGCAGAATGTTTGAGAAGCAGGCAGAGCGTCTGGGATTGAAAGCTCCTCTGTTACAGAGAAGTAAAGAAATAGGAAAAAATTCTCTGCTGTAAGGGTGGTAAGGTCCTGGCACAGAGAGGTTGTGGACTCCTTCTCCCTGGAAGTGTTCAAGGGCAGGTTGGACGGGGCTTGGAGAAACCTGGTCTAGTGGAAGGTGTCCCTGCCCATGACAGAGGGATGGAATGAGATGATCTTTTAGGCTCCTTCCAACCCAACCATTCCATGAAATTTTTCTCTCTTTCTTGCAGAACTCATATATGGTGCTGGCTGGCTTGTCAGATGGACTTGTAGCCGTGTTTTCAGTGTCCCAGGGCTTGCCAGGGGACAACTGCTCCTACCTGTGCTCCCACACAGCAAACAGGTCCAAATTCAACATCTCCGACGACGACCCGCGGCAGAACCCGTACCCGGTGAGGGCCATGGAGGTCACCAACAGCGGGGCCGAGGTGTGGTACAGCAATGGCCCCGGGCTCCTGGTCATTGACTGTGCCTCCATGGACATCAGCAGGAGGCTGGAGCCCTTCAGCCCTCCCTCCACCATCGCATCCATCGCCTGCAACTCCGAGTGCCACGGCGAGGAGGTGGTCTGGTGCCTGGACGATAAAAGCAACTTCCTGGTGATGTACCACGCCAGCACCTACCAGCTCTGTGCACGCTACTTCTGTGGGGACTGCAGCCCCCTCAGAGACATGTTCACCATCCAGCAGCCCTCGGCTGCCATCCCAGCCACAGCCCCCATCAGCCACGGGGCGATGGAGAGCAACCCTCCAGGGGGGGACATGAGCATCATGTACAGCCCAGATGTGGGCACCCAGATCCTGAACCACCAGGACTCGCTCACAGATTACTGCTCTGTGTCCTCCTACTCTTCCTCACCTCCCAACATGGTGACACGCTGCCCCTCCAGCCTGCCCAGCTCGCCCATGAGCTCTTCCAGTGCACCCTTCTCCACAGATTTTGAGGAGTCTGAGAAATTCCACGAGATAAAGGCTTCCCTGGATCACGATGCTTCGCCTGCGGGTGACAACACGGAGCATCTCCAAGCAGTCAAGATTCTTCCTGTAAAAGACCTCATCTGGATCCCCAGGTAAGTGGGTCACTTACCCAAGCAACTTAGTCAAAATCCCTGCTGCCTGAACATGAGATTAACTCAGGCTAATTCAGCAGCTTTTGCATTCCCAATATGATTCACCTGGCCAGAAAGTGAAGCTACCATTGAGAAATTCTGTTCCCAGTATGAAGGAACTTTTTACACCTTTTGTGTATTTTTACAGCTTTTGAAAGTATGTAGTGTTGAGCAGAGAGGCCACATGGAAGGCCTTGCTGGGTTGGTTTCAGCAGAATGAGAAGGGGGTGGTCAGACTCCAAGCTGTGTTTCCCCAGCTACAGAGGAAACAAAGAGCAGCAGGCAGCCTCCTTGCTCGGGGACAGCCCTGGCAAGTCCTGCTGCCTCCTGTGGAGCTGATGGGAACCTCTGAGAAGCTGATTTTGCTGGTCACAGGATTTCTCACTGCAGTCGATTCAGGATGCCCCCATGGCATCACAATACCCCCTCCCCTGCAAGACATCACATGGCTGCAGGTGGGCGTGGAGCAGAGGATGGATATCCAGCATGGATCTTCCTCAGCTGATATCAGTGCTGAGGGTGTGACATCTCCCTCGTTTCTCTTCCAGGAGAGGAGGGGACATCATCGTTATCGGGCTGGAGAAGGAATCGGGCACGCAGCGGGGCAGAGTGATCGCGGTGCTGAAGGCAGGGGAGCTGGCTCCCTACGGGTGAGACTGGCTGGGCACACCATCTCCAGGGGCACGAGGGGGCTGGAGGGGCAGAGGGGGGCTCTGCAGACTCTCAGGGCTCTTGGGAGCTTCCTCTTTGCTTCCAGCAGCTTCTGAGGAGTTCCCAGTGAGAGGATGCAGCGTTGCTGGTTGCACGCTCTTAGAGCAGGGCAGACAGTGAGGGGAAGGCACTGTGAGTACAACCTGGTCTGCAAAATCCACAGAGGCTGGACACCCCAAAATGACACAGACAGGACCGTGCACGATGTGATCGAGTTGGCCTGATCCTGCCTGGTGCTGGCTCCCTCTGCTTTGAGGGCACCTGGCAGAAGGTCAGAGCAGCTTGGCAGACTCAGGCCCCGCGCTCAGAACAAGAGGTGTATTTATGCAGAGCACGGCGCTTGTCTGTGGCTGCATTCACGTGGGTCAGGTTGATGTTCTGGCTCTAAATGAGCACCTTTGTGCTGTGGGCAGTGACAGGCCAGGGGACGGCTCCTGGAGCACAGGGGAGAGCAGTTATATACGTTAATTTAAAATGTTTCATACAGCGAAGGAGAGTCCGAGGAAATAAACAGCTGCTGGAGAGGTGGGGGTGTTCCTGCTGATCACTTAAATACCGGTCTGGGATTGTACTATTTATGTCCAAACAAATGCAGGTTAAGCAGTGCTAAGGATTATAAATGATCATTTATTACCACCAGGCAAACACAACAGGAGATCAAAGGCTCCTGCCATTCCCTCTACTCTGAACTGAGTGTCTTTATCAGTTAGCTGGGAGGAGAGAATTCTCTTTATTGGTCACAGGTGCTCTTAGGTTGGTTTTGCTTAACCCAAATTGCGTGTGGAGCTCAGGCAAAGTGGTGCCACATCTCACACCTGTCCTGCCCTGCTGCCTGACTGTTCCAGGCACCATGGCCATTGACCCTGTTTGAACAGCAGGATAAAGAGCAGAGAGGGGAGGAAAGGGAGGGAGTGGGCTTTGTAGGGGCAGTTTGTGATAAAAACCAGCTTCCAAGGACAGTGCTGTGGCCAGTGCTCCCCACTGGGCACCTTTCTGGGGAAACAGTTTGGGACCAGCCTTCCCCATCTGCTGTAGGAGTGGAGAAGGAGCCCCATGAGGGCTGGACTCCTGTCCCTTGGACCCTGAAAAGTGTCATTGTCTGCCCAGCCACCTCCCTCTGAGGTACCTGCAGGGCCAGCTTCAACACAGACCACTGAGGCAAGCACCACTGAGGCAAGCACATTCCACACAGACCACACGGATCCCTGAGTGCTGCCACAGCTGTGCCTGCTGTCCTGAGCTCAGGGCTCAGACCCTGAGCTGACACAGGCAGGCTCCATCCCTCTTCCATGCTTTATTCCAGGCTGTGGAAGCTCTCTGCAGCCTGTCAGCTATGTTATGATGGAGCTGTTCTGAAAATGCCCAGCTGGCAGCAGGAACAAGAGTCTGTGGATTTAGCAAATCAGGAGATTAACAGCAACTTCAAATGCCACGACAGACTTAAGCCCCCACCTGCATATTTAGACACCTGAATCCCTTTAAAAACCTTTTCCCATGTCACTGAGCTGCTTGGTTTTGATGTGACACAGTTTCTGATCCCTCTCTTTGTTACATTCTCCTTGCTGAAGGATTTGCAGCTTATAAAAAGCTTGTGTAGCTGGAAGGAAAGCTCATGAGCCAGTGCTGCGCTCGCCAAGCTGCTCTTCCCTGTAATGCCCTTCCCTGTAATGAGTGCCCTGCCCTGTAGTGTCTTGTCCTGTAATGTCCTTCCCTGTAATGTCCTTCCCTTTAATGTCCTGTCCTGTAATGTCCTTCCCTGTAATGTCCTTCCCTGTAAGGTCTTTCCCTGTAATGTCCTTCCCTGCTCTCTTCTCCCTTCCCCAGGACGCTGGTGGATGCGGCTCTCGTAGCAAAGGACACGGTTGTGTGCTGCTTTGAGAATGAAAACATGGAGCGGTGCCTGGCTGTCTGGAGGGGCTGGAGTGCCAGAGACTTTGACATTTTCTACCAGGCCTACGAGGAGCTGGGCAGGCTGGAGACCTGCATGCGCAAGAGAAGGTAGTGCCTGTGGGACCCGAGACTCAGCGTCCTGGACTTGGAGACACGGCCCAGAGCAGGGGTGATGGGGGGAATGTGTGCCTGGTTTGCTGCTAGTGAGCACCGTGGGGTTCCCAGAGCCCCATCAGGGCTTTTGGGGAGTGAAGAATCTGGTGTGAGCAGGGCTGGGCCAGGCCTGGAGGCTGGGCCAGCTCTCGGCTCCCCTGCACTAGTTGAGAGCAAAGGCAGAGGTGGCTGCAGTTCTGCTCATCCCCCAGTTCCCAGTTTGTTCTTCCTCGTTTTGAATTCCTTCCTCACCTTCAGCATGCCCTGGCTGCTGCTGTTGTTGTTGTGTGTGTGTGTGAGCCAGGAGGGCTCCGTGGGCTCTTCCCTGGGAGCCTGAGCATGTTTCAATCCTGGCTGCCTGCTGGCCGGGCACTGTGGGCTGATCCACCCTGTTCCCAGGAGAAGTGAATCTGCTGGAAATCCTGCACTGTGGGACTGCTTCCAACCTCCCTGCAACTCCATGAGGGGCTACTTCAGGTGTAGTCCCTGTGTAGAGACACTCTGGTGTAGGAACCAGCGAGAAGCTGTGGCTGGCCACTGCATTTCTGGTTCCTAAAAGCTGTAGTGGTGCAGTGTTCCTGTGAGGGAGCCCAAAACAACCTGCCAGGAATGCTGCACCAGGAGTGAGCTGGTTCATGGCACTGCTGCCTTGTCGATGGAGCTGATGGAAAGCAAAGCCACTGGGTGTGACAGATATTCCTGGTGGAAGAGAAGGGAGCCCCCTGACCAGGAAGGTTTATAAGCTGTCTCTGCTCCACTCGTCTTTCTCTTGGGAAATGCACTCTGGAGCAGCAGGAACACAATAAGCTCAGTTTGCCTGTGTATCTGTGCAGCTTCTGCCCACCACAGCTTGTATTTTATCTTCATTAGTGGCCTGGGATGCTGTATTGGCTCTGAATCCAATTGCACTTCATTATCCCAAGCATGTACAGCAGTGTAAAAAGTGCCCCCAGCTAAGCACCCTGTATAAAGGTGTACAGTTTGAATTTTGGACCTTTCTTTTTTTTTTTTAAATCCCAAGAATCTTGTGTGAGCATCGGCAAGGCTGGCCAAGGCCGAACGGGCAGGTTAACCCTCTGGTTCACATTTCTGTTGCAGGCTGCTAAAATGTCCTTCTTCAGAAACAGAATGTATCTTAAAATAAACGGATTCCTCCCCAGGATGACCCTGAATTGGTGGTTTTTATTGGAAATCCAGCTGGCACTGGGTGTTTGGGGTTTGCAGCGTGATTCAAGTGCTTGTTGTGCTGAGCATAGCTGGAATCAGGGCTGTGAGTACAGACTGGCTCCATACCTGGCCTTGCCTGTGACTGTCACCCTGTGCCTCCCCAGCAGCTCATGAAGCAAGTATGGCAGCACCAAAATTTCCCTCTCTTGCCAGGATACGCTCTCTGCCTGTTGTCTCAGGGCTGGGGTGAGGTCTCATGGTCACCTTCTCCAGATGCCAGATTGCTTTGACTTGCAGGAACCCTTCCTGTGATACCTGAAGCCCCAGCAGGAGCTACAAAGGGGCTCATTCTTTCATTCAGCCTTGCAGGTTTCCTTTGAGGAAACACTCTGGGAACAACCACAGCTGTTCCTTATTGCCCCCCTTGACCAGAACACCTTGGGTGCTGTGCTGCTTCCAAAGCCAGTGTGGGCTTGTGCCCACCACAGGCTCCCCAGTGCCCATGGGGGAAGCTGGAGCATCTCCCAAACCTTTGGTGGGCCCTGGCCAAGGCCTGGACACAAAAGGGCCTTTGTTCTGCTGGACACCATGCTCTGGGGCTGGACAACACCCCTCTGGACGCACCGAGACATCCCAGCTCCTTGCCAGGTGGGTCAGGGTGGTCAGCTGGGGAGGGAGGGGAAGGGGGTGGCACTTGGTTTCATGGGGCCTGTGAGAGATGCTGCAGTGGTGGGTGTGTTCCCAAAACCTCCTGGGAGCAGGGGCTTGTTTCCTGAAAGCAGCCGAGACCCTGAGTGTAGCTACCCTGGAATAAGAACAAAATCCCCCCCTTCAGCAGACCTGAAACCTCATTAGCACAAGGCTCCATTAAGCGAGCGCTGCTCGTGCTGCAGAAATGATTCCCCAGGGGCAGAAATAAACAGGCATTACAAACAAAATTAAATCAACTCCCAGCAGTTCAAACAGTTTGAGACTCCAGGGCTCCTTTCCATCTCTCCCAGCAGCAAAGCCTGTTCTCCTGATGGCAGGTACAGGTGAAAGGCATCAGGCATCCTGGGGGAAGGCACGGGGTCACACCCAAAGGCAGGAAACGCCCCCAGAGCCCTGGAAACGAGGGGCAGCACGAGCCCCAGGTGTGGGTCTGGGGGAGTTGCACCTATCACAGTCCTCACTATTTTATTTCAGCTGATTAAAAAGAAGCCCAAGCAGAGCCCTGGAGGGGAGTTTATTCCTTCAGCTGACTGAGGAGAAGGGATAAAACAGCTTCGGGTTTGTTTTGCAAGGCCAGGTTTGGAAGGGGGTTGGTGCTGGGAGGGAAGCAGATGCTCTCGGATTGGATTAACCTCCAGCACCAGCAGTGGGAGGGCAGTGGCTGCCAGGGCTGTAATTACTCATCAAGGAAGCAAAGAGACAGGAACAGGACCTGCCTGGGATTAACTGAGCCCAAAAGCCCCTCCAGATTTAGTCACTCACTCAGCTGCCTCCTGAGAGAGCCACACACATCCCTGGGCTTTTCCCTGGAGTGCTCAGTGGTCCTTTACCTGCTTTGAAAGGATTATATTCAATTCCTAACTGGATACTGATTCCTATTCCTGCTTTGGGCTGTTTCTTTGCTGGCATCAGTGCAGAGTCAGGCTGGGATGAAGAACAGCTGTTTCCAATACCAGCATCCCAGTTTGGGGCATGGCCTGAGTATTTTTTTGGGTGGGGAGGCATGATGTAGGGGCAAACCACTGGCTGCATCCCATATCCAAGATCCCATATCCTGATGCTCACTCAGGACCTTTTGGGGCCCCAACACTGGGGCTGTCCAAAGGCCACCTACTCCTCCATGTGCAGGAAAACAGGGAATGCTACAGCTCATTCTGCTAGGAAAGCAGAGAAGGGCTGGCTCTGCCTCGTTGCACGCAGTGCCCTGGACAGTGGGCAGGAATTGCTGTAATTTGATATATTAGAGCAAAACCCCACCTCTAGTGCCCCCAAGGCAGGGTGGGGGCAGGTGAACATGGACACACCAGCTGGACTCTCCCCATCCCACACAGCACCGAGGGCTCTCAGCGTAAGGAAAAATCAGGTGATTTCTAAGGGAGGTGGGGAGAGGGGCAGCGCTGGCTGCTTTGTATTCTGCTACCGAAAGGACAGAGGAAATTAGTTTTCTTTAAGCAAGCTTTAAAAGGGCAGGAAATATCGTGGCTATTTCGGGCTGGCAGCCTGTCCTCGGCTTACCCCGGCCTGTGGCACTGGGATGGGAGCTGGGCTGGGCCTCAGGGGCTTAACCCAGGTGCAGGAGGGTGAGGATGGGCTTGGGGATGGAGGTGGGAATGGGGATGGAGATTGTGATGAAGATTAGGGTGAGGATGGGGCCAGGGATAGAGCTGGGGGTGAGGAGAAGGAAGGGAGCAGGAATGAGGCTGGGGATAAGAATGGTGCCAGGGATTGAGCTCACCTGGGACTGGAGGAATCAGTGGCAGGGGGCAGGAGGATGGAGCACATCCCCAAGCCATGAGTGGAACATCCACAGTGGTTCAGGTTTGCCAGGGCCATTATTCCTACCCCAGCACTCAGAACCATCCTGGCAGAGGCAGTGCTGGCACAGCAGCCTTTATCTGCCCCATATCCCAGCCTCTTTGCACTGGAGTTTTGTTTTATCATGGAACCACTTTAAACTGTGCCCCTTTTGGGAGCCCTCTAGGTGAAAAGTCAGTAAAATACAAAGGTGATGTTACTCTTTTGTCTTCTTTTTCTAAAAGGTGGAGCAGGAACCTGGCAAAGTCCTCTTGATACCCCCAGCCAAACAAGGGGGACCCCCAATTTCCAAGAGACTCCAGCCCAGCCTGCTGGAGCCTATTCAGGTCAATTAAAGTTGAGGTTTTTATTGAATTAAAGTGTGAAAGTAAACACAGCCAGCCCAGTATTTGGGCTGTTATTTTATTGATGTTAATTTCATTTTTTTCATCCCACTCATAAAAGTGATTTAGAAGGTGGTAGGGATTCCTGGACTGGAAGAGACCTGGGAGATGGTTCTGGAACTTGGAAAGGACATGGACACGTTTCTTACACCTGGGCAAGAGTCGGCAGCAGTTTGGACGTGAGGAATAAAAGTTCTTCTGGCAGCAGCAGCCAGGTAAAATCCAGGAAAATAGTTGGAAAGGATTCCTCATGGGATGCTCTGCCTTGGCTGGGGAGCCCAGGTTGTCTCCAAGGCTGCCTAAGCCTGGGAAGGAGGTGACTTCTGAGCTCCAACTGGGATCAAACCCCTCAATTTGCTCTGGTCAGCACAATAACTCACATTGCAGAGTCCACTGGGTACAAAACATTAATTAAAACAGGTCCCACCTGGGCAATGTCCCACCAGCCCAGAGATCATCAAGGCCAGGCAGAGGAGGAGCCTGGTGGGGCCTGGACCTTCTCCCCATTTTTAATGCCTTGCAAGATTTCCTTTCCAAAAAGCTCCCGACTGCTGCCGGCTGTGCAAGCCGAGTATTTTTAGCAAGTATTCATGTGAAACAGCTCAGGATAATGATTTGCAATGTAAAGTTAGAGGCTTCCACAAAAACTCAGAGTAAGCAGATTTGGGTCAGCAGGACTTTGTGCTGATTTTGCTGAAAGGAACCATCCAGCCAGGTCCAGGGGAGCTACATGGGGCTGGAGCTGGTCACTGATTTTTCTGGGTAATAAATCCCCACTGTGCCCACAGGACCAAAACTTGAAATCCTTCCATGGACTGTGACTCTGCAAAGTTACAGGTAAATGTTTCATTTTTACAGTAAATAGTCACATCCAGCACAACAGCCAAGGAATACCCGCTGCCTTTCTGGGGTCACCTTTTCCCCATCTCCCTCTGCCTCTTTTTGCCATCATTGATCCTTGAGCAGAAGGGAAAAGCTTTTAGAAAACAGCGTTAATAAATCCAGCTCCTCACCCAGGGGTGACCAGAGAAAGTGAAGGGTTTAATTCCACATGCCCAGGGGCTGCAAAGCTGTTTGGGTGGGAGTTTGTTTTAATGCTGTGCGGATGCCATGGCCAGCACAGCTGCCAACCCAGGTTACCTGCAGCAGAATAACAAAGGAAAGAAGTGTCTCACATTTTTAATTGTTTTAATAAAGAAGAGAAGCATCTCTATAGATAGGACATGGCTGGGCACCACATCCTTCATTTTCAGGATGACACCAGCTCATTTTCTCACACCTCTGTGGCCTCGAGGAAAACCCTCCAGGATTTTCCCACTTCCTCAGCATGAAGGAAACAAAGCAAACAACTGGAGAAAATTGAGGATGAAATGTTCCAGCCCCAGAAGGGATTTTTGTCAAGGCTGGGTTAGCACCTCCCAGCTGATGATTTCCACCTCTGTCCAGTTCCTTATAACTGGGGCAGCAAATGCCATTTATTTTAGTATAAAACAGGGTTTATGTATTTGGACTTTGTCATAAAGGGTTATAAGTGAAATTTAACTTTAAAATGGACTACTTTTAAGCTGTGAGTCCATAAAATATGTGATCAATTGTGATGTGAGGCTTCAAGGGCTGCCTTCAAGCTTGGTGTTAAACTCACTTTTAATAGAGATTTGGTATCAGAATTAGAACTGTGGCAACTGAGGAAAAAAACCCCAATACCAGATGGGTGCTGTTCACTAAATGGCTTTTTCCAGTTACATACATTCTGCTTTTACCAGCTGTTATGGGCTAAAAAAAGCCCTACATAATCATGAATGTTAATAAATACAGTACAAGTACAGGGCTTTTTCCCCTCATTTTGCTGCCATTCTTTGGGGTTCATATTCTTTAAGCTCTTTTCTGTACCACAAATACAAGTTGGGTTTTTTTATGTGTTTTTTGTTGGTTTTTTTTGTGGGGTTTTTTTTTGTGGGTTTTTTTTCAAAATTTTCCACCTCTGCAACCCCTAAGATTCTTGCTTTGGGACTTAATTTTGTCCTCACACCAATACTGAAGAACTCCTAGAGCTATTAAAAAGTGTTCAACACACGTAATAATTATTTTTACTGTGTTTTGAATACACAAAACATTAGGGCACCATGCAGCCTTGTCACTGTATGCATTTGAAATGCACACTTATGGGTATTTTCAGGCAGCAGAAGTACTTTTTACATTTTCAAGAGGAAAAAAAAGTCAAAAGCAAGGAATGGCAGAGCTCAACAGCACCAGAGCCCGATGAATGGGTTTGTTCTCCCTTCCCTCAGAGCCAAGGTATAAGCACTGAGCTCATCCCAGGCCAAAAAACAACTCAGAGGCCCAATCCCTTTGGAAGAGAGAGATCCTTTTACCTGGACTTATTTCCCCAAGTGTGTTCCTCTGTGCCTCTGCTGGGTGGAACGATACGGACGGACGACGTGAGCAGCTCCGATTGCAAATAAAAAAATCTTTATTGCATCTTAGAAGCAAGTTTAAAAAAAAAAAAAAAAAAAAAAAAAAGGAAAAAAAAAAAAAAAAAAAGACAGAAGGAAAAGTTTTCCATGCACCTACGTCCTTGGGACTGTCACCAGAAAAGATGAACATTGTAAGACACAGACTCTATGCTAGTTGCAGCTCATACTCCATACACGTGTAAACAATGGTTATTTCTTCTACTGGAATGGCAATTGCTCTGTAAGATCCCTTCAAATGTGGGATCCAACAACCACCTAAGCCTTGGGGTTTCTCCATTCCTTCACTTGCCTCCACTTCCCAAAGAGCAGGTGAAGTGGAACTGAGGGCAATGAGATGAAATGCAGCTGGAGGATGCAATAGAAAAATATATTGTTCGCTGGTTTTTATTTTTTGTTTCTGCTGAGCAGGATATTTACAGGTACATAGGTCCCAAGAGATCATCTGCTTCAATGACAATGTCCAGTCACTGTCTAAGTCTCAGTGTACAGGGTTTCCTATCTGGCTTTAAGGCACTTTATTTCGTGTATTTTCTCTTACCTTGCTAGGTGTTAACTCATAGGGATCACACTTTCCTTGTATTCAGCCTCCCTCATCCCCAGTTCCTCTCAGAATACCAAAAAAATTCCTAAACTCACTGAAGTCCTTCCAAAAATGTTAAAGAAATTTGAGGGAGGAAAAAAAAAAAAAGATTCATGAAAAAATATTTTAGAAAGTAATCTTTGGAGATCATTTACTGTAAGTATGATGTACACTACCTTATCAGTGAGAAGATGCAATACATTCCTAATATATATATATATATTTACACACACATATATATATATATAAAATATTAAAATGACTAACAGATATTCAAGGAAAGGTCAAGAACCTAAAACAATGGATATTAAATAAATTAACGGCCTAGCAGATACAGAAAAAAAAATAAAAATAAAAAATCCCAAAACAAAACTAGTAATCAACTGTAATAATTGTTCCCGTTAACATCACGTGAGCGACTGAACGGAACCGACGGGAGCGGGCGCGGGACGCTCGGTGCCGAGGAGTTCTCCAAGTCATCCTCAGGGATCTTGGGTTGTTTCGTTGTGTGCTGCCAGAGATTCCCAATTCCCAGCCCTTTCCCCTCGCTCCTCAGGCTTGGGAATTTCCTGGTGGCACCGCTGAGCCCTCGGGTGGCGGCTGAGGACAGAACACGGAACCCACCACGATTCCCCAAAAATCGAACACAGCAATTCCTGCAAGGACTAATCGCATCACGGCTTGTGCTTACTTCCTTCCCTCGCCTGCCCAGAATAAGTGGAAGTGTATTTTTAAACTGAAATAATCAGCTATTAGGGGAAAAATAAAACAACAAACCCTCCAGCGATTACCACCCTTTCTGATCGCCGCAGCGACTCGGATTCTCGAACGCAATTTGAAAATTAATGGCTAATCCTGAACCAAAGGAGCAGAATCTTTGCACGGTAGCAGTCACACCAAAAACATTTAGACACAGCGTTTTGTCACTTGGCTTTGCACGCTCAGGTCCACATTTACAGAATCCCAGCCATGAAAATGGCAACAGAAATGGTAGGAAACAATCTTTTTGTTCATAAGGAAATTCTAATTCAAGTCAGATTTCCGCTGATCAGATAATTCTTAATTTTTTTTTTCTTTTTTTTTCTTTTTTTTTTTGTTTGAAGGCAAATATTGATCACAGTTTAGTTCAAAACCAAAAACACAACAACAAAAAACCCCAAGGGCCTTGTTCTTCTCAAAACGAGCGCTTTGTAAGAAAACAATGATGATTTCTAAAATATATCCTGTGTGGTCTTTTAAAAGTGAATTATCAAAAAACATTTTCCCAAAAATAAATTAGATAATTAAAAAAAAAGTCTTTTCCAGCATAGCTGGACATTAGGCTGTCCTCACTGAGCCATTAGTATTGCTGCTTTTCCCAAAATTTGGGTCATTTTTTTCAAACCATATTTCAGCCAGCTGTTGTGTGGACCCATAAGTTGAAGCTTTGGACCCCAAGCACATTTTATATTGTTTTGGATCAAGATTAGGGTCACAAAAAACAGGGTGATGCACATGGACTACTCCAATTTCTTGGCTTCTGAAAGTTTTTAAGCCAGCTTGAATGACTTTGTTAAATAGATCTACATCTTCAAGGCCCCAACCTTGGATGGAGACGTCAAAGCCACCCGCTCGAAGAAGGTCACCTTTGTAAATACAGGTGATACCAAAGCCATAGTTCCTCCAGAAACCTGTTTTCTGAGTGAAGGCAAAATGATTGTCACTAGGAACCTTTCCACTATAAACAATCTTTGGATCATACTGGCTAAAAATGATGGGAAAATACACTTGCTGACCCAAAACTGTATTGGCTCTACACCGCTGGAGGAATTCTGTGGTAAACACTAAGTCAACATCACAGAAGAAAAGTAAAGACTCGTTCTGGAACTGAGAAGATCCGACTTCCAGAGCCAGTGCCCTTGAGAACTCCCCCGACACCGGCAGAACCTGCATGTCAGCCTTGGGGTACTTGGAGCGGTAATCTCTCATCAGCTCGATCTGCTTCGCCTTGTCAGGGTTGGAGTTGGAATTGAAAAGCAGGACAACCAGCTTGACGTTCTGGTTTGGAATGAGGCACGTCTTTTCAAAATTCCCCATGAACCTTGCAAACATGTCAAACCGGCCGGAGAGAGGGATCAGGATGTTGATCTTCTTGTCTTTGAGCTCCTTCCTTTCTGCTTTGGACCTGCTGAGCTGGAAGGGGACAAACATCTTCAGCGAGTTGGACAGGAAGGACAAGGACCCAGAATCCTGGTTGATTTTGCTGGCCAGCTCTTTGGCGTCCATCTCATCGTGCTCCATGAACTGGATCTTGCTGAAGGTCTGCTGCAGGTAGGCGTGCCTCCTCACGGGCACCGTCATCTTCTTCCCCTTGTGCTTCTTGTAGAGAAGCAGCAGGTCCAGCACGTACTCTGCCCCGTACATGGGGTTCACCCTGCGGTACCCATACTGGATTTCCTTGAAATCGATGATCCTCCCCCGCGTCTTGGCGTTGGCGTTGATCATTTCCATGACCTGCATAACGATGTCATCCAACGCCTCGCGCTGCGACGAGTCCATCCCCCTCCGCGGCGGCTGCCCGTCGGCGCCCGAGTACAAATATTTCCCCGTGAGGAACTCCCACTCCAGTATCTCCTCCCGGCGGCGGGGCTGGAAGCGCATGAAGGAGGGCGGCATGCCCAGCTGCAGGTCCTCCTTGTGGATCTCGGTGTTGCTGTACTTGCTCATGAGCACGATCTCGCGGTGCAGCTGCACGGTGCGGTGGCGCAGCTCGGCGATCTTGCGGCTCAGCATGTAGCTGTGCAGCCGGTACTGGTACGGGGGGTTCTTGTTGGGGTGCAGAGTTATGGCTCGGTGTATTTTGCTGTTCCTCAGGTCTCGGATGTAGCCTTTCTTGTTCTTCTCGTAGTTCTCGTAGAACAGCTGCTGCATCTAGGAGAGAGGGAGGGGGAGAGGAGAAGTCAGAGCCTCGGCAGCGCTGACCCTGTGAAAGTTTGCCCACGCAACCCCGCTGGGAAGAGAATTCCCCCTGGCTCACAGGGCCAGGAGGCTTTCTGAATAAGCTCTTCTTGGGTTTAGGCACAGGTTGTAGCAATACCAGCTGCTATTCAAGGAAATTAAGAGGATTATTCATTGTAAACTGGTGAAAGAGACATCTATCATGGATTTGGGATTACCACAGCCCATTCTAGAGGTATCACCGGCGGCCAAACAATTCTGCAGTAAGTCAGTTGTAAGCTCATTTCTTCACAACACACCATCACCAGGAAAATAACACCGTGAAGTGTTCACCACAAAACTCCCATTATTCACTTGTTTCCCATTGTTTTAATATTAATAATAAAGAAGAATAAGAAGGGATGCCATGTACAAACCAAGCGAATCTGACACCACCTTTTCCATTATAGCAAAATGCCACTTAGGCATTAAAAATCCAGGTTTAGGTATTAAAAATGCAGGTTGCTGGATGTTTAAGTCAAGATGCCAAATATATTACCTCAAGTGCTGCAATGCAAAGCTACAGCTGTCATTTTAAAATGTCAATGGACAGTAAAGGGCACCTGAGATTCCTAGAGTTCCAGAAGTCAGGTAATACAGGATTCATGTGTACACCAGAATAAAAACATCCTTAACTGGCATCTGCTATTTCAAAACAAGAAGATAGTAAGCTGAGATTAGATTCACAAGTCTTAGGAAAGTAGACAAACCACTTTTACAGTCCTCAGTAGCTCAGGCAGTGGCTGATATCATGAAAGATAAACCAGGATGATAATGTGGAAAATAAATTGATAAAAAAACCTTGAGACCAAAGGTATATACCAGCTTAGATAATGGAAATTTAAAAAGACCACAGGCAGATTCTACTTCACAGCACAAACGTCACCAACCTGCCAGAACTGACACAGCACCTTCATTCAAGATGGGATCCAATCTCTTACTGGCAGTGCAATCTGCCACAGGAAACACAGCAATAAAACTTGTGTAAAAGGGCTGAACAGGTCAGCAAAGAGCCAAACTCAAAAAAAGAACCAGGGAGAATGTCTCAAGTATGATGGCAATCAAACAGAGCACTAAAAGGAAAATCACCAGCACAGAAACCTTCCTTTTACCAGCTGCTCGGAGCCAGCACAAATCCTGTTTTATTAGGCCTTCAGCTGCATTTTTCCCATTATTGTGGACAGACTCTGAATCTCAGGGATAAACTTACACCTGGATTTAGTTGCTGCTATCTTCACAAGCTGGCTGTGTGCAAGCTGAACCTGACGTTCGGCGCATCGCCGCCGACAGCCCGGAGCGAGCCGAGCCCACCGCGAGCACGGATTTCAACCTGAGCAAACGTAAATCACGGCAAAGGAGGGAGGGAGGGACTTCAGCCAGGCTGAGAAAGAAAGGACATTTATTTCGTGGGTCACCAGCAGTCCCCCACCCCCTTCTCCTTCAGGTTCACCTTCTTCCCGCTCTCCCCAAGTGATCCCTGCTGCGTGCACGCTGTCTGGGAGCAATCCAGGCCAGAGGATGGATGGATCTGCACAGCAACGCAGCCAAAGGAGAACATCTTGGCCACGGCCCCTTGGCAGGCCTCAGATGAGCTGCCTGTCGAGATGTATAATATCCCTTTAGAAGTCATGCAAGATTTAAAAGAGCACTACGGGCAGAGGTTAGCCGGTCTAATCCCACGTCCAGCAGAGTTATCCAAACTGAATGAACCTCTCATGCTTTCCCAAGAAACACGTTTTTTCCACTCACCCAAAAGACTGCTCTTCATTTGTATCCCTGTATTGTTTCCTTTACTAATATTTTTTTTTTTTTTGGTCACTTTGAACCTTGCTGTTGCTGTGAAGGGCTCTAGGAAAACTTTAAATCACACCCACTTAGGGTCAGTCCTGTGAGCACCATTTATTGTCAGTGGAGAGCTCTCATGGGAAGAACAGGATCAGTCCAACACTGCAGGACCCACTCCCTTTACTGACAACACTGATCTACCCTCTAACACCATGCACATGTAGAACTAGAAGTATTAAATGCATATGGTAACCAATTTCACTGACATTTTAACAACAGCTATAGGCAGAGGCTTTTCCAGAAGTACTGTGACATCAGATAAAAATTCTTAAATCACATCATTAGGCCACCATTATTTAAAGGAAAAATGGACGATAAGATTTAATTTCAAGTCTTGTTTTGAATTTATAAGACAACAAAATCAAGACCATGCAGCCTGAATGCATTTACTCCAAAATTGCTACCTAGGGCATTCTGAAGAGGAAACCATGACAAGCAGAAAGGCTTTCAGATTACACAACGAAGTTTTAATAGAATACTGATGGGTAGGAAAATGTTATGAAACTTCCAAATGGAAGTAAAGATAGGAACCCCTAGCAAATGGCACAAACTAAAATTAAGAAGCACGTTTTACAGCTCTGGCTTGCCACTCAGGAGTAACCTCTTAGGCAGACCAGTTACCTTCTAATATTCCTTCCTGCCCCCTCCCTAAACTAGCTTGCTTCAAAAACTGAAAAAAAAAAAACATATCTCAGCAAGATTTTACTGGGGCTTCAGCACAAAGCAATTTACAACTGAAACATCTATTAACAGCCACCTTGCTCCAGCCAAAAAGGTGACAAGTGCCCGAGCCCTGCGCCCAGGCCAACCCTGCTGTGCAGCTAATGAGAAGCACCAGAGCAGCCAGGCTTTTATATAATCCTATTTTTCAGGAGAATGCCTTGCAAGGCTGGCACGTTCAAAGTTTTCCTTACGAAGTCTCCCCCTCTCCTCCTCCAGAATCCCCCCTGTCCCCTCGCAGGGTGTGCCAGGATCCTGCAGCTCTGATCCCCTCGGGGAGCCAAGGTACCCCCCCACTCCGGCAGAAACACAAGGAAGGGTCCTGCAAGGGGTTAATCAACTCCCTACAGAGAGGACAAGGAGTTACAAACTACTTTTTCACAGTGACACCAAGTGCTGTACACAAAGTCCAAGTGGCCAGTGGCCAACGGAGCAGTTTAACCCTTCTGTGGCCGAGGAGCCGACAGACATCTGACCCGGTGCCACAGAGGGGCTGCGGGGCCCAAGGGCTCTGCCCCAGAATCCAGCCCCACATGGACTGGGTTTGCTCACCCACACCTACAAACCTGCAGGGGGTGAGCAGCTCCCTCCAGGCCGTCTGACAGCTCCACCAACACTGATTTGCTCAGATCATTAAAGCTCCCCAGCACCAGATTCAATCACTAACGAGGGCAATGCCCAGCTATCACAAATCACTGCTAATATAATTTCTTACCATATTTGGTCCAAAACACCACACTAAATATCACCTATTAGCTCACGCTGGCTTTGGACTCCACACAACACTGGGAAGCCACGAGGAAGATACAAAACCATAATTAACTCTTGTGCACACCATCAATAGGTGGGTGGAGGAAGGCCCTAGAGAAAGGAATACCTGTGATTTATTTGCTCCTCCCAGTCACTAAACACACCCGTGGGGAGTGACACAAGCCCAGGATGTGCACATCTCCCACAGACACTACGTGCCAGCTTCCCCATGCCTCTTACCAGAGTCTTCAGAGCTGAACTCTTGCAAACTCTTCTTCTAGTGAAACTGGTTTCTCTGTGATTCTTCTTATAAAAAAGAGAACCTTTCATGGATATTAATTTTGCAATGATTATATTCTAAGCATGCTTTATTCTAGTGCAGAGCACTGAGAGCATAGGGATACAAAGAAGAGCTACTTTTTATTGACCACTATTTACTCTAGACCTGTTGAAGCCTTAAAAACCCTAATGTTCCCCAAACCATTAGAGACTGAATGTTTAAACTGTGGTACAGCTGTTGTGGGCACTGCTGGCTCATGTCCAAAAGACCAACTGAAAGGAGAGAGTGTTATGTTCTTCGTTTTAAATGAAGAAGTCTTTTGCAGGCCAAAAAAAAGTGTACTGGAGAAAATGGACTTTAAAAATAAGCCCAGTTTATGCAGAAACTGGCCCGCAGCCATGGATTAGCCCCCGAGGGCTTTCTCTCACAGCTCCAGATTGTGCTACCAGAGCCCAGAAAACACAGCCCCACAAGTCTCATGAAAAGCAGTCATGGGTAAGACATGTTGTATGGCAGGTTTCGAACTGCCCAAGGTGGGCTTTGGATACGAAGCCCAGCTAATTAAAAGCCCAAATGATGGTCAATGCCACCTAGCTCAGAGCACCTCTGTCAGGAGGAGATGAGGATGTGGGCCCCAGTGTGGAGCTGTTCCTACAGGAGCAATGCAGGTGCTGGGACAGCCCCAGCCCTGTGCAGCCAAACCCAGGCTGGATGCTCATGTCCATCTCCTCCTTCCAAAGATGTGCTCAGATGGTGCAAGGGGGCAGCTCCTGTTGGCTGGCTGAAGTGAAATTAAAGTCTTTCTGCTCCCACAATCCAAGGATCTGCATGAAATAATTGTAGTTGCACCAGCACAATTTTGCCACTTTGCACTGCTTAACCACAACAGATCTCCAGTTTTCTGGTTTATACATCACCAATATAGCTCAAATCATGAAAAATTTTGCCAAAGGAAAGGAGCAGTGGGGCTTTGTGTACTACTGACTTCCCTCTGCTGCAGGGGAAGACTGCAGGGACCTCCTGGATACAACTCTGTGTATTCAGGCTTCTTTCTGTTTAAATCTTGATGCTTTATACCCCACAGCTAAACACTGACATGACTGAAGCCACTCCTTCAGACAGAGTTATTATGGTGGAGACAAACATGGGGAAGTAATGGATAAACACTCATTTCCAGTGAACTTGGCCACTCGTTCATGGCTTTAACCTCCCCAGTTGCCACTACAGGAAAGGATGCAGGAAACGCCACTCGGCGCTGGGAGATCAGACTCCCTCTCAGCTGGCAAGTGAAGCCCTGAGCTCTGGAGCACAATAAATGATGTGATTCCTCAGACAAGTCACTTCTCACACAAATCTCATCGTGCACTGCTGGTCCATGTTTCCTTTGGTTCATGAAGAGGCAAGAAAATCATCCCGAGCAGTCAGTACTCAGAATTTCCATGGCTGGGGCAGCAGAGGCAGCTCCAGCTGTGACCTCTGGGTGCAGTAAGCTCAGGCATGCTCTGAAGCAAGAAGTTTATTCTGTACAACACAAATGCCTCTTCTTATATGATCCTAAGTGAAACAGTGCTGGTCTCACTCAAGAGCCTTGCAATGCCTCCTGCACTGCTCTCCTCTCCAAAGTATTCCAGAAAGGAAGCCAAGTACTAAGGCAAGCTTCAAGCACAGCAAACTCAAGGTCATTGAATTCCCAAGGAATGTGTGAATTAGGAGAAATACTGCTGGAGTTCCAGCTTTTGTGAACCATACCAAGTAGCTGTTTAATTAAACAACTGTTTTTCTCCCAATCCTTTCTTGTTTAAGCAAGTAGAAGAGCTTAAAAATTACTTATTCATTTACAGTTTCTCAAATCGAGTAGCCTTTAAAGTATTTCCAGCTTGGCAAAGGAAAGAAGAAAACCTGCAAAAATGAATGGGTCTTCAAAACTGGCATGGAGTACCTCACCTCTGACCCTGAACTCGACGATCTCATTACCCAAAACCTACACGTGGGAGCAGTCCAAGGCACTTGGGAACTGAGATCCTCCAGCTAGGAAGCACAGAACTTCCCTCCTCCTGGCCCTGCATTAAACTGAGCTTCATCCTCCTGGTCTAAATGAGGATACAGAAAGCAGATAAAGCAGAACGTGCCAGTTTAGGATATTTAGATTTAGCTGCGTAAACCTTAGGAGAGCTGGATGTGATTGCGAGGTTTTCATCCAAAAGGTTCTGATTTGAGAGAAACAAGACCAAATAAAATACCACTAAATATTAACAAATGTTCTATGCTACAGCTATTAAAGAAGCAGAACATTGTAGGTGCAAATGACTAATTGTCATTGGGATTGCCTGAGAAAGTGCAATCAAAAGTCGCTTCCAGCATAATTTCCAAATTACGAGTCCTGGTGCAAACTTGCTGCTCCTCACAAGGCTCGCCCTTGCTCAAGTTAAGGCTCTGACCCATGGGGCAAATGATTCAGCTCTCTCTCCAGCCTCTGTCCCAGATCCAAACCAAACCAGGGATACAGTGACTCGCTGCTGATTGCTCCTTTAAAGGCCAGACTCAGGGATGATGCCAAATTACTTGCCCACTGAATCCACTGCGTCTCAGCATTTCCCTTCCTTGTTGTCAACTCCACACTTTTACTCCACAGTATAGGCAGAGCACAAGAAAACTTGGTTTTCATTATGAATTTCAACAGGCCCATGAAAGCCAGAGCCACAGCCTTGGAAGTCTGTATCTGCTCTTTCTCATACAAAGTGTTAAGATTCCAGAGGAGCAGCACATGACCCTTGGAGGGGAGTTTCTTGGAGATGATGAGCAGAAAGCTTCTGACACCCTGGCCAATATTTTTTGGATGCTAAAAACAGAGTTAGAGGGTTGCAGTCTCCTCTGAAAACAGTCTAAAGAAGAGAAGACCTCTTCTGGACTGCTGTGTGATTTTCCACCATGTGTTTTCAAGAAGCAGTAATGTAATCATTTAGAAATACTTTTGTTCATGGAATACAAAGATTCCTATTTGGGAGCTACTTTCCACATCCAGTGGTTTTGTAGAGTTGAGAGCCATGATGGATGATGAGCCTTTTTGGTCCACTTGGCAAAGCCACCAAAAGCTGCTGCTTGAAGGGGAGTGCAGAAAAAAACCCTCTGCTTGGAGAAATGTCAGCTGCAGCCCAGGCAGCCACCCACCATCTCAGCATCAGTCCAGCATCAGAAATCCAAGCTGGAGCAGCGCAGCCTCTCTGCCAGATTGGATGGGACAGCAGCGATCCTGCACCACACAGCACCCCAGGTCTCCAGATCTCTGCCAACACCAGATTCTCCAAGAAGCCTGGGGGGAAGCTCTGGCTCCAGTGGGTCTGTGTGCAGGATCCCTCCCTGTCAGTCCTGCCCACATGTGCTCACCAGCACAGCTTGCTGCTGCTGCAGGATGTTTCAGGAACCTCCACCCCTGAGCAGGCACATGGAGACAATGTCACAGTAAACAGGGCTGAGGCAGCCACATCAGCACAAAGCTCTGAATCTCTCTTGAGCCTTCACAGGAGATTACTGTGAATTTAATTAGGCAAAGATTCAGCCTCACAATAGCTGCAGTTCTTCCCTGCATGTAAAAAGATGGGGGTGTATTTTAAAAAACAGATTCATTTGCAAGGCATTCAGCACTTCCAGTTTAAGCAGAACCATTTTGGATGAGGAGGGCCACAGACCCTTTTTCATGGCAATCAGGAATATACCTTTTGGAAAGGGGCAAGAAGGGAGCTGGGAATGCTGAATTAAATCCCCAAGACAATGCCAACTACTCAGCTGCCTGTGTCAAAGCTGCAGCCCCTCAGACCTGCAGTGCCAGAACAGCCTTGAGTGAGATAGCATCTTCCATAACTTCATTTACAAATCCATCTGCATTATGCTTTCCTAATAACTGATGGTAAAAGCATTTCTCTACCAGTCACATCAGTATCAACTGATGAAAACTGACAGAAAACTGGGAATATATAGCATTGCTAATTCCTCTGCTGGTGAACTCTCCTCCCAGATGCCACAAAAGGCACTCCATGGGTGCTGCTGGGCTGTGCCTCTGCCAGACGAGCAGCTGGAAGGAGGGAGGAACTCTTGAAACCTTAGCCCCTTCCAAATTGCTGATGGCCTGTCCCTAGGAGGTGGCAGCTGCACACCACTTCAAGCTGGTGGGGTTATCTGAAACACAGAACCAGCCAGCATTCAAGGAAACACTCTGAGAGGGCTCACCATGTCTACTTGCTCCGCTCGTGTCTCAGCGGCGTCACCTGGTTTGCAACAGCTCAAGATGCTGGTGAATCACTGTGTTAACTGCATGGCACAGCCTCCTCTCTTCCAGGCTTGGCTTTCAAAGAGTGCTCCAACATTGTGTCCCTGGCTGCTTTCTCCAGGGTCATGCTGAGATATCTGTGGTTGGTGCAGCTGAAGGCTGGTCTGCTCTGAGCGGGGCGGGAGCTGGCAGCACGGGGCTGTGCTGGGTTTCCTGCTCAGGTCTGCTGTCAGCAGTAACCACAATCACAGAAATCACAGGATATTCCAAGTTGGAAGGGACCCAGAGGGGTCACTGAGTCCAGCTCTTAAGTGAATGGCCCATATGGGATGAAACCACAACCTTGGTGTTATTAGAACCATGCTCAACCAGCTGAGCTCATCTCAGCACATCCCTCCATGGCATCCAGCAATGAAGCAGGAACTCAAATTAAGCTGGATTTAAAGGAGTATCTCCTTTTACTCCTGTTGGTGGAGAACAAGCTATGGAGTTCCTTACAGACCTCCCACAGAAGCAGTGCCCAGTGCAGACACAATGTCTGTGACACAGGCAGAGGGTTTCACTCCTCTCTCACCCGCCTGCGAGCTCAGAGCAGTTCTTCAGCTTCAATCTGTTTTTTCAGCCAGAGCCACCATTTCTGGAGCTGGTTTGAAGGCTGCCTACAAGGGCCTGGACTCAATCACCAGCCTGTTTCACACGGGGAGCAGTGCAGGGTGACAGCTTCCAGGGCTCACCAAAGCTGCACAGCATTGTTCTCAAGTGTCTATATGAAACGTGTGCTCTTTTTTTTTTTTTCCCCCCAAAGAATTGTTTAGCAATTGCTCAGAGGAGGGGAGGAAAATAAAGTCACAAACCCTCGTTTTATGTGGAGAAGCCACATGTTTCAGTGAGCCCATGAGGATCCACAGCTGAGCCCTGGCCTGGGGAAAGCAGAGCTTTAGAAGGCTGTGAGGGTAACAAGCACCGTGCAGTAATTTCCACAGAGAGCTGATGATTGCACAAGGGTTTCTCTAGTGCTTGTACCATTACCACGCACGACTTAAAGCCTTCCTGCTCTTCTGTGCTGAGTTTCGAAACAAAATCTGCCCTTTGTCTCATCACTGGAAAACATATGCACATCATCCAGCGCAGACGTGGCACTGCCAAAACCATTCCAGGGCAAGGTCTCTGCCTCAAACAGTTCTGCTATCTGAAATAAGTGCAGTGCACAGCAGTTTGGTCATAAAAGATACAGCTCCTTGATCAATAAGGGATCAGGAGGCAAAGTTTTGCCCACTCAGAGGGCTGATAAATCTCTCAAGGATTTGCCTTTCATGCCCTGTAACCCAAAAGCAACATAAATTGTGCATTAATAGCTGCAACTACAAAGGTCACCTATTTTTATTGCTTGCATTGCTGAAGCACGAGCGATAATATATTTAAAATAAGTCACCTTTTTGGAGAAAGCAGTGATTTACTAATTACTCATTCAGATAGGGTTGGCAGGGTGGGTGCAGATTCAACACCCTGGAAAGAAAAATGGGTGAGAGAAGGGAAAAGGGGTGAGAGAAGGGAAAAGCTTATGAAAGAAGGGAAAAGCACTGCTGTACATGCACAGGTCTGGGACCAACTCATTCCTCTACAGTTTCATATATGCTCAGAACTAGAAGGAAGGCAACATCTTTCTAGGCAGCCACAGTTTTTATTGTCCTCCTGTCAGTGGAACAACTTTCTCATTATTAAAACGAGCTGTCAGGCAGACTGGCATTTCCCTGCCCGCCGTGTCCAAGTCAGCCCGTTCGTTCAAATATGGTTAAAGATTTCACACAGTGCTGCTGGCTAACTGTATATGGTCTGAGGTTTTCTGGAAGTTTGCTGTCTGGCACAGCTTGGACAAGGAACAAGCAGCATTACTCTGCAGTGCTCTGTAACCGAGTGCCTCTTGCATTACACACAGTCTGTCAGAGCCAGGGGTTCACCTCCACGTGGGTGTTTAAGCCTTGCTGGTGTTCACCATCCATCAGCCAGCTCTGACAAAAAGAATATTCAACTGCTCCCTTTGTAATGCTCTAAATTAAAACAGGAGATGTGGATGCTGATAAATGCAATTATGCTGAATGTAAATGCATTAGAAATGGAAAGGAAAAAAAAAACAAAAAACCAGTCCTAAATACTCCCCAGCTTGGGGAAGCATTTGCTAATCACACCACACACATGAACTCTCTTTTGAACACTAGCCACACATACAAAGAGTTTTTGGGTCTTTCTAAGGTTGTCTTTGCTGCCAACCAGCACAGTTTGTTCTGCTGGCTGTAACTAAGCTGCCACAGGGGCAGTTTTGGTGGAGCAGATCTGGCTCCAAAACTTGTTCCCATTTCCTGCAGCCACCATGGCTTGGTCCCTCCATCCCTCCAGATGCCAGCCTGCAGTCTAAAGCCTCAGCTTGCACCCAGCTGCTGTTTCCTTTCCCTCGCCCTTGGCCACTGCAGCCTTTCTAGATTTGGAAACCAGGCAGCTTGGAGGAATTTATCATCTTCCTTTGTGACCTTCCTATACTTCATTGACATTTGCCCATTTTTCCTCTCATTAAGGGAGGCAGGGGCAACAGGAGATCTCCTGGGTGTGTTTGCCTATTGGGTCAAGGTCCTGCTGCTTCAAGCAACCTCACGTGTGCTCAACAGAGAAAGGCAAGGAGGGAGGAAAAGCCACTGCTGAGAATGCAAAAGGAGCCTTAGCCAACAGATGGAGGCCAGTGGAGTTTGCAGCTTCCTTCAGCAAACAGCAATGCTTGTCTTCTCATGACCCATTTTTAGTTGCTGATCGAGGACATTTCAGGGATTTGACACATGAATAGCAAATGATTTGTGCTGGCTTTGCCAAAAAGCCTTCTCCTTGCTGCAGGAGGCTTGGGCTGCTTTGAAGTAGCTCCTGAACCAAGACAATTTACAGCCTGACAGCTTAAAGCTGCATTGAAGTGGGCGCTGGTGTCCTCGGGGTGCTGTAAATCACTGAGGTTCAGAGGCAGGGAGGGCAGGGTGCATGGATGGGGACTGTGTTCTGCTGTCCCACAAAGGCACGGCCACCAGGGAGCCAGAGCCCTTCAATGGGGCTTTCAGAGGGACACACAGGACTACTCTCTGCTGCCCTTTCCTCAGCACTCTCCTGAGACACACTTGTACCATCTGAACTGTGGGCTGTTCCCAAGTTCAGTGTGGTTTTGAGCTGAGCTAATCCAAGCTCTGATGTGCACCCCATGAGCCAATAGGTGCTCCCAGCTCCAAGCCAACAGCAGGCTTGGAAACCTCTACCAAGAGCAAGTTTTTGGGAGCTGGTGGCAGAGGGTTTCACTGCTGAGTCAGTCCTGGGGGCTGCACCTTGTGTCAGAAAGCAAACGGGGCACTGACACATCAGCTGAGTCTTGAAATAGCAGCACTGCTCAACACAGCTCATCTGGCAGGGCCCAGAGGCACCCCAGGGCTCTGGGTGGGAGGACAGCTCTCACTCTGCTCAAGGACATCTGTCAGGGACGTCCTCCACAGCCACAACCTGATTTGGGATGCCCAATCCAGCAGCACTTTTCTCTAAAGCCTACAGAAAGAGCTTTGCATGTGCCTCACCCTCATTTCATGGCTGTTTTGGCCATCCCTGTTTGGGGTTTTCCCATCCCAGAGCCAGGGAATGTCGTGCAGGCTGTGGGACCACGCTCTTCATCAAGCCCTGCCCTTCCCTCATCTTGATGTGAATACCAAAGTCAAATATAATCCACCCACCCAAACCAGATGTTAGAAACCTGTCTGTCTCTCTTCAGCTGCCCTCTGAGGTCTGGCCTCCTGTCAAATGCCTGAGGCGAGAGTTTTCTTCTTTGTTTTTAAGGCAATGATAATATGTTCAAAGGCTCTGTCTTCTGTTTGGAGAGAGCAATCTACACCTGGTCCAGAATGCTTCAATGCACATCAGCAACTAACAAATCTCTGTCTCTGAGAAAAGTTTGGCCACTTAGCTTTCAAAATAGTTGTTTCCTCCCTTCACATAAATTTTAACAGCTAATTCAGTAGTGCCACAGGAACAGAGGCGACAAACTGAGCCCAATCTGTTCCGTGTGCCACCTTTTTATTCAGCAAACTGTCAAAAGAGAACTTTTATTTTCCCCTCTGGAATGTAATTCGTTTCTACAGATCCTTAAGCCAGAAGAATACAGAGATGATCTCCTGGGCATTTGTTTTCCATGGAAACAGTGCATTGTTGGGTATTTCCCACAGATGAAAAAGGAGAGGAGCAAAGACAGGGAAGAAGGGAGAAGGACAAATCAGACCAGAAGGGGCAATTCTGCAGCACTGCTGTGTTGTCTCACAATACTTCTTAGGCAAGAACCTCCTTTTGGGTACTTTATGTCCTAAAAAAACCTCAACACGTAACAGGAGTCTGTGTTGTGCAAAGATGAGAGATGGAAAGCATTATGCTGACCTTAAAATGTAGCTCAGGGGCCTGGTGCATCACAGACTGTTTAGTATTAGCATTATCCAGAAAAGCACCGAAAAATGCATTGCAGGATATTGAAGAAATCTATATCCGGATATTAAAACTAGTACTGAGCAAACTGTGAGGAGTGACTATCACAATATGGTCAGACCACAAGCTTAATGAAGCCTAGGAAATAAAGCACCGTGACTAATTTGAAGCACACTAAAAGAAATCACATACAAACCCCACTAAATCCATCAGCTCCCAAGGACACTCCTTTGCCTCGTTCAGAAGGGAGAGGACACAAACACGTGTGATTTACACAGCGTGTTGTACTGCTCACTGGCTTTATGCTGATTTCCACCCAAAGTACTGCCTGTTCCTGAGGACTGGGATTTCACACTTGGGGGATTTCTAAGAAAGAGGTTTTATGGCTGGGACTGAAGCGACGTGGCCAGAACGTGAGGACCCTGCAGAGTTGGCGCCTGCCTGACGATGTCCCCTCACTGGAGCAGGCACTGTCCCCTGGCAGGGGTGAGTGTCCAGCTTCTGGGACCCATGAGCAGAGGAACAGTCTCATCTTAGCACATGTATTTGCAACGAGTCAAGAATTAGGTAAAAAAAAACCTTCCTCTCCCTGGAAGTCCAGCTGCCTGGGCTCCCTGCATATTGGATTTCTCCTGTCCACTCTGCACGGGAGAGAAACCACCCAACCCATGAAATGTCAGCCTCTGTGTTTTGTCATGGGGCTAAAGTAAAGGGAAAGTAAAACAACCCCACAGCATCAAAAAACCCACATCAGAACCCAACCCTACCCACAACATCCTTCTCATCTTCATCCCTCAGACAACTCACACTGGCACTGAGACTGGAACTGCCCTGAAAGGACATTTATCTGCTCTGGGCTTGCTTTGTGTCCCACAGGAGAGCAACCAGACAGGATCAGATGGCTCACGGCCACAAGAAGTGTGTGGTTACAGGAGCTGATGGCTCGCTCAAGGTGGCAGCAGGAGCTGAGCAGCCCTGCACAGACACTGGGTTAGATAGGGAGTGGTGCCATAAATGCCAGCCTGGAAATTTCCTTACAGGAAAAGAGATGCACTGGAGACTGGAAAAGAGCAGATGACAGCAGGAGGTTGTAGTTTATGAGAGCAGTCGAGACCACTGCTAATAATTTGTGCCCTGAATGCTGCAGAATGCCAGGAGGAGTGAACTCTGTGAATCATGATGCAGGTTTGTGAGAGATGTACTAAACCATGCCACTACTGAATGATAGCAAATCCAAATGTCAAACCCACTCCAAACCCAGTGGTGACTTAGCCAACTCTAGATTCGGTTTCTTTCTTCACTTCCAAGTTACAGAAACCATTACCCTGACAGAATGGTTTAGGGTTTTAATAGCATGAATCTTTTGGCCATAACCATGAAGAAAAAAACAAAACAATAATAAATCTGTAAGCCTCAGTGGCAAGCAAAAGAATGTAATCTTGATTCTCTTGCCCACTAAATAATTATGCTTACATCATGCTAAAATAAAAGTCTACGTTGTGCTTTCTGTTATTAAAAGTACAAGGAAGAGATCAAACTGTCCATATATATGGAATTATAAAACCAAGCCATATATCACCCAGACCAAAGTAAGTAATCAGGACATAACAAATGGAGTTTAATACTCAGCGGAAACCACAGCTCTGGAAGACATTTAAAGGAATATTTCCATTTTCCTAGGTACTATATCAGGTTCTTGGCCAGACATTTTTGATTGCACTGTACTAAAAATACAGCCCTAGTTTCAGAAGACAAAAATTTTCGAAGCATGACGAAATGTGAAAGGTAATTGCAATGCACCACTGAGCTATTTTATTACATTATCTAACATCTTTAAAGAGTAGATTAGCTCACAGTGCAAACATTCTGGTTTCCCTGATGTTTGAGTCCTGGCAGCAGCACAAGCAGCAGGAAGAGCCGTGCCTGAAGACAGCAGAGTGGTGCTAGTGAGCTTCTGGAGCAGCTTTCCTCGGCAGAACAGGCAGCACTTTCCATCCAAGAACGTGGAAGAGCTGCAGCCCCTTTGCTGAGGCAGTCTGGGAAGATGCTGGGAGAGGTGTGTGATCTCCTGCCAAGCCCTCCTCAGCAAAACTGAAATAGCCAAGGTTTATCAGCACCATCTGGGTCTCACTGCTGACATAAACCAGGGGGGAGCTGATTTGAGAAGCTGCTGGAGACCACAGCCCCACTGAGCAGTGGTCAAGAGCTGCCTCCCCCTCAGCTGCCTTCATTTAACCCTGAATTCTTCCTACCTTCATTTAACCCTAAATTCTTCCTACCTTCATTTAACCCTAACTTCTTCCTACCTTCATTTAACCCTAAATTCTTCCTACTTTCACTTAACCCTAAATTCTTCCTACCTTCATTTAACCCTAACTTCTTCCTACATTCATTTAACCCTAACTTCCTACCTTCCCAGAAAGAGCAGCACAGTGCTGACATGGTAACACCTTAAGCACTAAGGCTGCCCTGAATCAGAGATGCTCATCTCTAGGAAAAGGACAAAAGCCTGCTGAGAAAGCAGCTGTGGAGATAGCAGAGGGGACTGGCTACACCTGCAACAAATAACTCACTGCAGTGGATGAGATTTGTGCTCCACAAATCCCTGTTTACCTTGGAAATCTGTATTTACAATGCCTGTGGTTATGTTTTCCTTCTACTCCCTTTGCCCTCCCACCTGTTACAACCAGGAGCAGGGGGAGCCCTCCCATTTTTCCCAGGGATTTTTCCCTTCCTCTTCACCCTCTGGCTGCTCTGTCTAAGAAACAGCTCTGGTTATGCAACAGAAAGCAGCAAGAAAGGATAATCACTAATCAAACTTCTGCTTCCTTTGGGCAGACAGGCTCACAAACTGCTCCCCTTGTCCAGCAGAAGCTAAACCTCTAGGAAATCTGCATGCAGGTGGGCCCAGCGTGGCATGGGATGCAGGGAATCAGCAAATGTCTCTCAAGAAGGCAAAATGGAGGAGAAATTTTTAGGTCCTTAATCAAAAGTAGACAGTAGCTGTATGCTGCCATCACCTAGTATATGACATCGCAGTTTATTGCTCCATAAAATTCAGTTTTAAGCTCAGTTTGCATCCTGAAGGCTGTTTGCAAGCAGCAATTTAAATGTAGGGTTTCAAACACGACGTTACAAAACTGAAGACCCATTTTAGACAAGATTGAATGAATTGTGTTTTGAATGTTGTTTTTCCTAAAACACGTACAGCCTGCCATAAAAACTAGTGAGAGAAACTACAGCCAGAATACGAGGTGTCAATGGTCAAGCATATCCTCATTAGAGGGTGGCCAAGTGATATTTATTTAAAGTGTTACGCACTATGAATTAAACATTCATTTTGTGTCACCCAGTAAAATATCTGAACCTCATTTTGGCAGCTGTGCAAATCCTACCTCGGCTGCATTGATGACTGACTGTACTTCTTTTGACTTTCATTCAGCCTCTCCTCTCATTTTAAGAGAAAAACCTAAAAATCAAGAATGCCAAAAATGCAAACATTCGTGTATCAGCCCGTGGTATGCAAAAGGAGGATGAAAGCAGAGCAGCACTCACGACATCGTCTCTATTAAGGTCTCAGATGGAATTACAGCATGATAATTAAAGTCCTGGAAGACTTGGCAACCCTATCCTGGAAGAGTGACTCTTCTAAGAGATCTGGGAACACGGACTTTCTGTTCCTGGATCGATGGCTTAAACAGGGAGCATATTAAACACCATTTGGAGATCTGACCATCAGTTCCTTCCCCCGCTAAGCAGAGAAAGAGCCTCACAGATTTGGGCTCAGAAGCCCCTCACAGATCCTCCTGCTCAAGGTGGATAAAGCTAGAGATGATGCTCCACAGGAAACTCATGTCAGCCTGCCATTAATATTTACCCAGTCTGAAAAGCATTTTGGCATGGTTTTAACAGGACTGCAGGATTTATTCCATTTGAAATGCTCTCTGGACCACACGGCAGAGCAATGCTGCTGCGTGTCACTGTTCCCTTGACTCAGCAGTACAAATGTGCCACATTTTCTACCTCAGAGCAGGCCTGGAGAGCAGAATCAGCCCCTGCTACACGAGGGACAGCAGTGGCAGGTGGCAAAATAGTCAACAGAAGAACTCTAACAAGAACTGAAATAGGAGCTGGTGACACCTACTTCCACTGGGCAAAGCACATTCAAAAAGCACATTCTGCAGAGCAGCATCTGTGCTGAGAATTCTCACCACATGCGCTGGCCACTGGAGGGTTTATGACAGATAAAGCAGGAGTAACAAGGTAGGAAAGGCACTTACAAATAAAGTCCATGTTTGACCCTTAGGTGTGGGTATTTACTGTCTACAATATGGAAATGGGCTTCCATTACTGATTTAGAGGTGTAAGAAGATCCAAGAGCTGAAAACAGGGACACCACACTATCAAAGTGGCTGAGCTTCACCAAAATGAAAAAAAATGGGCAAGATTATATACTACTGCTCAAATGCTCTGACCTAAAAATCAGATTAAAGCCTATTTTTTACAAAAAACAAAGCTATATATTTTAGATAAAGTTTCTGGAAGTTGTTGCACAGAGCATCCCACTTGCTTTACATGTGACCAACCATCCTGTCCGGACCAGAACTCCTAAATTATCCACATCCTGGTTTACCTTAAACAATTGTCTTTATCTTTCTCCACTTTAGTCCTGTATTAATGAACTTTTATTTCAGAGCTTCAGAAGATTCCACCAGGATCAGGGAAGCTCTGATGTTAAATGTAGCTCTGGTTGCAAAAGATATGAGTGGAGAAGGCCAAGGGGACATGGGGCCTTTGCTCTGAGAAGTTGCTCAGCATCTCCCACCAGACCAAGCCCCAAGTAAGATGCAGACATTTTTCAAAGAGGTCTGGCAGTTATCCATGGTGAAGGTCACTGTAGAGCTGGTATCAGGAACAATTCCTATCCCAAGACAGATGGGAGACTAAATCCTTCCCCCAGAGCCTCTCCTACTGCAGTGGGATGTGCCTCTCTCTTAGGACCCCTTAAGCACCTCTCCCCTAATCAATCATCTGTCTGTGGACACGATCAGGAATTAACCTCTCCCTCATCCCTCCGGAGCAAAATTGGATTAGGCTGAAATTCCTGAGTTAATACAGGCACACCTGGGAGAAACTGCACAGCCTGAGATCAAAGGGGGGACACATCCGAGTGCTCTACAAGCTACAGCTCCAAAGGCAAACATTGCTGCTTTTCCAGTCGCTCCTGCTCTGGATTTTGGGCAGGAAAGGAGGACTGGGAGCCGCGGCGGATCCGCAGCGCCGCTGCCTCTGCCAACCACAGCCTCCAAATCCCAAACGAGGAGCGGCCTGACAGCAGCCCTGCCATGTGCTGCACCTCGTGGAAAATCCATCCCCAAGCCTTGTGCTCAGCCAGCCCCCAAGCAGTGCCAGGAATCGGGGGGGAGCAGCCACAGCCTCCCCTTCAACGTGGACAGGGGACGCCCCTGGAGCTGCAGGGACAGCAGATTCCTCTGGACACCAGCTCCCCTGGCTGCACATTTCATGGAGCTTTGGTAATGACACTGGTTTGGAGCAATCCAAGCCCCAGCCCTGGAGGATAAGAGCTGGAGAGCAGGAAGTCCAAGTTAAGCCGCGGGCACAAAAAGTGACTTGGGATTAAGCAGCGTTTTGCTTTGCTTAGACTGTTACCCTGGGTGGAGCACAGCAGCTGGGCCAGCTATCCCTGAAAGGCACTTTGCTGTGCAGCACAGCTGGATCCTCTGAGTTTTGTCAGTGCTGGAGACCGAAAATCTCCTGGTTTGAGTCTAAAAGAGCAGCAGAGAGGCAATGCTGACTCAGAATTTTAGCTTTTTCCCCACGCCCCACCACATCCCAGCCATGCTAGAAAGGTGCTATGTTCCCACACCCACAGCAAGAGGATAAGGAACACGGAATTTTTGGGGCTCACTGAGACACTCAGTGAGAAAATGTATCAGTGCAATGCACCAAAACTCAGCAAATAAATCATCTTTAAAATGCAGTTTGATTTGTGTCCAGAGAAAACCAGCCTCTGTACCCATTTTCTCCCCTGTCAGAAGAGGGGCCAGGAGCACAGGACACCTCAGCTGTGCTGAGATGTGGGGAAGCTCAGCAGGATGAGCCCCCAAATGAGAAGCAGCACATTCAGAACCGGGGGGAAGGAGAGGAAGGGATGAGAGAAGGAAGCAGATTATGGCTGTGGCCAAGGCTATACCCATCACACAGAAAGGACATGAAAGGCTTTAACTTCAAGTGCCAACGTCAGTTCAATGTATTTATAAGGATTCAAACAAGTCCCACCGGGCAGAACAGCCCGAAGGAGCTTTGTGTTTGTGTAATTTAATGGCTCTTTGTTCACTGAAGTCAAAAAGCAGCTCTGGATTTGGGAGAGTCCCCGGCCAGGCCCTGCACAGCTCCCAGGACTAAAGGAGACATCACTGCAGAGTGCACTGAACCCTGGTGGGGCAGCCAGAATTAAAGGGCTGCTGTAAAATAAATCCTCTGATAAGAGCAATTAATGTTATCCTAATTATGTCTTTTCCCATACTCGCCACTGTTCCTGCTGGCTGCCACGAAGGCAACTCCTCCTCCTGGGAGAAACTACAAGCGAGGTGGGGACTTTAAAAATACACTTTTGCCAATTTCTTTTCAATCCAGCGTACTGAATACAAGATATAAAAAACCACTCTGCAGCCTTTTGTTCTGGGCTGTATTTTTATTACTGGCAAACCCATTAAGCCTGAGGTTTTTCTTATTTTATCTTTGCTTTCAGTTTTTTGGGGTGGTTTTTTTTTTCTTTTTTGGTAATCAAAATGGCAATAGTTTATTATATGCTCTGAGGTTTCCTGCACACAAAAAGAAAAAAAGGCTGTGCTACTATTCCTGTCTCTAATTCATCCCTTTTGCTTGCTCTGCTGTGGGCAAGACTTCAAATCATAACCAGCAATTTTGTCTGCCTCCTACTTACCAAAAATTACTGCTGCACCCACTGGTGATTCACAGACACATTTGGTAGCAGGACATCCATCTGAACCAGCAGATGCCTGGCAGCTCTATCTTCTGGTCATTAAAACATGAGAGCAAAGCAGCCTAAAAAGTCTCCCTGATAAACTAGTGGAAAACACACATGTGCTTTCAAAGGGGTTTTAGGCTGATTAGTTGGAATAATATTTTCAAGCCAAAGAGGATGATACTGGAGCATTATACATCCTTGAGATATGTTATCTGAAATGTACCATTCTTTGTCAAAATGGATGTCTACAAAGGCTTTAGCTGGCTATTTCTAAGAAAGACATGGAAATGACAAGAAACCTCTCCTGCATCAGTGGATTGAGACAGAACTCCAGCTCCAGGCAGCCAGGACATCCCTCAGCCTGTCTGGAACTGGAGGATCACCCTCACTAAGGCACGGCTCAGCATCCCCCTCAAACACCCAGAAGAGCTGCCCAACACCGAGCTGTATCTCCATCTTCCACAGGCTATCTGCAGAAGAACACGCTCATTTGCATCCCCAGAACAATAGAGAAATTAATGAAGATGACTGCAATTCATAGAGCCTTGTGTCTGCAGCAGTGGAAAGGTCAAACAAATTAAGGCTCTGAATTCTGGGCAGAGATCTCAAGCTGGCTCTCTAACATTCACAACACAAGGGAATAATTAGAAAACATCCATCAGCTCCATTTCCGTTCACAAGCCCGTTACTGTGAACATGGTGATGAGCTGTCCTCTGCATAGCTAGATCTGCTCTCAGATTATGGTCAATTACTTCTCCTCAAGTATTTCAACTCTCAAACACAAACTTCACTTCCTCCAGCTCCCAGATCTCAGGCCTGCCGACCACACGCAGCACCCCTTGCAGAAAGAGCTCCAAAAAGGAGCTGAGCCCCTGCAGGGAGCCACTGCAGCTCCCAGGGACATCAAGGACGGGAAATGGTCCCTCTGCATTAAAAAAAAAAATCACTAGGTACCATAAAAAATACAAAAAAGATCACAGGAGCTCCACACTGAACACACAAAGCCCACATCACTTCCCTCCCTGTGGCTGTGAAGTCACATTCACACACTCAGTCGTCTTTTACAAGGAAGGATCCTGCTGAGCCCAGAGGGTGTTTCTGGATTGGGGGGCAGGAGAAATGCAGGACGCTGCAAGCACATTTTGTGTGAGCTGTTCCATGTGAGAGCTTGCACACCCAGACGTTTCACTCCCTACAGAGCTGGCACAAACTTATTTTTAACAGACTAAACCAACCTGTCCCCCCTGGGATGCAGACTGCTGCTCAGAGGAGATCTGCTGGTTTGGCTCTGCCTCCCAACTCCAGGCTTTTTTACCACACAGCTGAGGAGGAGATTGCCAGTTTCTGAAATTTGGGTAGGGATCCATAAACCTGTGCAATGTCTCCAGCTACACTGCAAGGAAGGTGCCAGGAAAAGATTCAACGCAGGAACCTCAGCAGCATGACTGAAAGGAGACAAAATCCCTTGCCAGACATCCTGGTGTGCTGGTTTGGGCTGGGATAGAGTTGGTTTTCTTCATGATAGCTGATGTGGGGCTGTTTTGGGTCAGTGTTGATAACACAGGGATATTTCAGTTACTGAGAAGTGCTTTTAAGAGAGTCATGGACTGTTCTGCTCCTCATCCCACCACCAAAGGGGCTGGGGGGGCTCAAGGAGGGGGACACAGCTGTGACAGCTGACCCCAACTGACCCAAGGGATATTCCAGACCATATGGAATCATGCTGAGCACGCAGAGCTGGGGGAAGAAGGAGGGGATGCTCAGAGCAATGGCATTCATTTCCCAAGTCACTGCTTGGCACGATGGAGCTCCCTTTCCTGGGCTGAAAACCTGCCTGCAATGCAAGTGGGGAATGAATCCTCTGTTTTGCTTTGTGTGCATTTGTGGCTTGAACTGCCTTCATCAAAACTCTCGAGTTTTCTCACTTTTACCCTCCTGATACTGCCTCCATCTTACCAGGAGGGGAGTGAGCCAGGGGCTGGCTGTATGGGGCACAGCACCTGGCAAGGAGAAGAGACATGATCTGAAGAGCTGATTTAATATCAAAGCCTCCTGTGAGAGCTCTCAGAGAGAAATCAAGGGGGAAGGGTGAGGAAGAGCTCACATGAAGGATTTTCCCTCACGTGCAGGCAGTGACAGACAGGCACCTGCTCAGTGCTCAGTGCTCAGCTGAGCCCCGCTTTCTGTGTGTGGGGTCTCTGTGTCCAACACGAGCTCACACTGAGCCAGCACCTCCAGGGATGCCTTTATTTCCCCATTTGAGCAGCCTGGTCCAGGAGAAGGTGCCCCTGCCCACAGCAGCAGGGTTGGATGGTCATTACAGTGCCCTCAGCCCAGCCCAGCCCTTGGTCTGTGCACTGAACTTGGTTCCCATCTCCAGCCAGATACTGGGACCAGCAGCACAGTCCCACCTGCAGCATGGAGCAGCAGACAGCTCTAGACCTGCCTGAATCCAGGATTCCCAAGAATGGTCACTTCCACTCTGCCTCATCTCTGTGCTGGAATGGTCACCCCTAAACCCACTTAACTCACTGCCTGGCCAGGAAAGCTCACAAGTGATGCACATTTTTTGTTGTAGCATGGCTGCCAAGGCCAATATTGATATCTGGCCATAATCCTTCCTAACCCCGTGGAGATCTCTGGGAGATCAGCATGTTGCAGCAACAAGGTTTAGGGGTTAATAGGTGCTCCATTAAAAGCTTGCCCTTGGAAGCTTTAAAACATGTTTTTTCTCAAACATTATGACGACATCCCCCACCATGTCATGGCCTTTCCATGCTATCCATCTGAGCAGCCAGCTGCAGCACTGCCTTTGTCCCACTTTCCCAGTCTGCATTTGTGCCCCTTTTCCCCCAGTTTTTCTTTTTAATTTAATTTAAAATGTTGGTAAGTGCTGGCATAGCTGAAGCTCCATTACCTAGAAGTGGCACTGAAAGAAAAAAAAAACCCAGACTTTTCTGGTTTTGGAAATAAAAATGCTTTGGCTGCCAAAGAAAAGAAAGAGTTACACCCATGTAAAGCTTTCACTTAGGGAGAATTAATACAGCCAACTGTTTTTGGATGGACTGCTGGCTAACTACAGTATAAAAAACAAAAAAAGAAATAAGCAAAAAGAGTCCCAAGCCCTGTCCTCTCCCATTAGACTCACTCCAGCTTCCAGCTTCTCCTGGGTTCCTGTTCAGAGGGAAATCCTCCATCACCTCTGTCTAGACAACTCACCTGAGTGAGTTTTTACTGGAAGAAGTGCAGAGATGCAGCTTCCAGGACCATAAACCTTTCAAAGCACACATGCTAGAACACACATACCAGCTGTATTTTACACACTTGCAATGTTTTACATACGTGTTTCATCACCCCAGTGACATTCCCTGCCATTTTATTTCCTCGCTGACCACCAATTCAAACATTTCCACCCTCAAAATGTTTCACAAAATGCCCCTTTAAAACAGGAGCTGCATGTGCAATTCCTAGCATGACTTATTCTGCACACTATAGGATTCTGGCTTGATTCCTGTCACCTCCCACAGAGCCAGTTAAGCTAAAGATCTGTCCAGAAGGACACGTAATCTTAAATGTAACACTGCTGAATACACAGCCATACTACCACAGCTGAGCTCCCAGCCTGGGTAATTAGAGATTTTATTCCTCTATTGTCCAACTGCTGATTTCATTACAGACTCTGTGAAATTCTCTCATTTAAATTCCCTGATACTCATTAGCAATAATTAAGCAGGGCTGATGCGGAAGACACAAATAAGAGGTTAAGGAGAAGGGAGAGATTTTTAATTTTTTTTCTGCTTTTAGCAAGTCCAGTGCCAGTGGCTGATTTCATCACTCACTTCACAAACCCTCTTTCCTGCAGCACTGATGTGCATCCCTCACCCCAGCACTGCAAGGGCTCTCACTGCTGCTCTCACATCGTTCTGGGCTTTCTGCTGCCTGGCTGCTCCCCAGAAACACTGCAAAGGGATTTTAAAGAGAACTAGATCAGCCACTCAACCCTTTCTTCTGGACAAAGGGGTAAGATAAAGAGGATTCTCTGCATGGACCTAACTCTCTCCAGCAACATGAGCTGATGGAAACACATTAGAATGCACCATGTGCAATTAAAAGCATGCTGACTTGAATTTTTTCCACTTAAAAATAATAAAAAATTCAGCTCCTCAGTACGTATCCTTCCCTTCCTCCCCGATTTGCAAGTTTCAAATTCTGAATAATCATTACTCTGAATAATTTGCCCACAGGCACAACCCTGAGAAGACTCCTCACTAACTAGGACATCTCAACCCTATTCAAAATTCCCAAGTGCTGCTCCAACTTGCTTATCAAATGTCTGATTCCGGCGGCGGTGGAGACAATCAGTCTGTGCACCGGGGCCTCAAGTATCGCACACTGTTGCTCAATTTTGTCCTGGGAATTTTTTTTTCTATTTTTTTTTTTTTCTTGTTTTCTTTCAAAAAAANNNNAAAAAAAAAAAAAAAAAAAAAAAAAAGCCAGCAGCTGTTCCAGCAGACAGCTCCCGGATTTCCCTGGATGTGCGTCAGTGGGATGATGCTGCTCCTCAATCTGGCGGCCATCCTCCAGACAGAAGGAAGGAAGACCGTGGTCATATCTAAGCTACTGAAAATCTTGGACATCATCAGCAAAGTAAGCCAGGCAGACAGCTTTCCACGCTTGCACTTTCTAAAAATGAATCATAAAAAGCCACGACAGCGGATAGGATGGTTTAAGCCAACCAGTCAAAAATAAGCCAAAGCAGAACAGCACTGCCAACGTTGCTCCACTGTGTCATTTCACATTCAGGAAGGTCTTACAAGCATTTGCAGAGCCTTAAATTAAGCCATCAGCAGCAGACTGGGCAGCATGTGGACATTCACCACCGCTGCTCAGTGAAGCAGTGTGGCGAGCCTCCAAGCTCTGCCCTCCTACAGTCAAAGTGCCTCTGAACAGTGTATTTTCAAGCACAACTTCACCTTTAATTAATGCAAGATGTACACTAATTCTGCATCCTCTTACTTCCCCAGAAATATTCTGTTTAAAAGCAGCTTAGGGGTTTCAGATTGAAAACCCAAGGCATGGCCAGGAGTCCAGGATGACACGGCCGGGGCCACAGCAAGCAGTGAAAATGCTGCTAAAGAGATTTACACATCTCTGCTGGAAAATCTCAAGAGAAGCAGTATCTGTTCTGGGCCCACTGCTTCCTACAGAGAATGACAAAATCACACTGAGTCAATGTAAATTTGTCATATCCTGTGAGGGAAGAGTGCACCCCATGAGCCAAAAGGGGAGAAGGAGCTGTCAGTCCATCCTAACGAGGTGCAGCTGATCCATGAGAGCAGCCAGACCCCAGCTATCTTGACATCAGCTGATAAACCCTAAATGAAACTATTTTGCCTCAAGCAACACTGTGACAGGGCAAAACCACATCCTCAGCAGACACTTTCTTGACCACATACATTGCTGTGTCCTGAGAAACATCCATGGGAGTCAACCTAAAAACCTGCCAGGTGCTAACCTGGGACAAACAGGAATCTTTGCTCGGTAGCAGAACAGAGGGCCAAACTGAATATCACTCACAAGGCAGGAATTCTTGCCTGGACTGCAATGGAGTATCTATGATGCATGTGACAACAAGATCTGCTTCACTTCCTCAACACCTCCTGCCTAAAAATTCAACACAGACAACAACAACAACATCCTAAAGCTGTCCTCACTGCAGATGAGCCAAGAAAACGAGTGTTGCTTCAGCCCCTTACACAATGGCTCCTGAGTGACACTCCTTCAATCAGAATGAGATCCACCCTACCTAGCCCCAAAAAGGCTCACCACAATTCAGTCTTTAGCAAAGTGCAGCATCAGACCCACCACAACCGGGGTCACATCAGGGAGGTGCGAGTGGCCAAACCGAGCGCCGGCGTTGTAGGAGATTTGGCCACGCAGTGACAACCCAGATGTTCCCTGTCCCTGCCTCCCTCCCTCCCACCTCCTCACGGCATTAGTCACTCAGAAGACATCAGAACAAAGCCACATTCAGGCTTGCCAGGTCAGGTTTTGTTTGCTTCAAGACCACAGTGGTAGACAGCTGTTGCACATTCTGCCCTGAGGTCTGAGTGAGCTCCTCACAGGATTAATGAAGCTCTGATCACAAAGGACCTCTGAAGGCTCCTGATGGAAGCAGGGCTACTGGCACAGCCTTGAACCCCATGAGCTTCATTACGTGGTCCAAACTCACAGAAGAGTTTGGTTCCATCACATTCACATCTGCCCCTCACAGGGCTGTAGGTGGCTCTTAGAGGACTCTGCAGCTCCTTCACCAAGGGAAGCAAGGCCAGCTCCCTCACCTTGTCCTTGGAGGGTTTCTCTGACCATTTTCTGCTAAACCCTGTGCAGTTTCTCCATGACCTTTTAGAGCTGAGGGGATACTATTTTAGATGAATCTCACCAGTATCAAACATAGGTGGTATGAACTGTGCTCATCCTGCTGGCCAGGCTTCCAACATTACACACTCACATTAAATCCCTAGGGATCTGTGACACCAGATTGAAGCATTTCTCCTGTCATCTGCTTTCCTTATTCAAGAAGTGATAGATATGCATCCAGATACATGCATAAAAATCTGGGTAACAGCATTTTCCTGCCATGAAGGTGCAGATGCTGTTAAGTCTCTTGGTGGGCAGGCACTAAAGATGCAAAAGCAACATGACAATACTAGCAAGTGTCTTGCCCTCAACCAGTGCTGTTTCTTGTTCAAAATTAACTGTAAGGGTATTAAATATATTTAAAGCCTAAGGGTTATAAACAATTCTGTTTGGAACATTTTTACTTTCAGACTATATACGTAATCAGAGAAAAAGCAGGGCAATGTAATCCATAATGGATTTTTTCCCCCCCTATAAATAGGCATTTAATCAACAGAAGACAAAGCATGGCATCCTGGAAAACCACTGGGATGATCAGATTTGGCAAGTGAGGCCCTGGTCTTTCCTATTTTCAGCATTAATTTAGGAAAAGAAAGATCTGGACTTCTTTCAGAACAGCTGTTCACCTTAAGGGGGATGTAAAGAGCTGCTGTTCCACCTCACATTTTCCTTCCCTGGTTGCTTCACCCTCAGGAGCACAGCCAGGACCAGGCACCACTCAGCCCTTTTGCTCTCACAGGCCAGTTCACCTGCTGAGAAAGGTGAAACTAAACTGAACTGAAACAGGGAAGGGGTGGGGAGGGTTTGAACTTTCCTTTTAAATGGTTAATAATTCATGTGTCGAGTGAAGCTGCAGGGGGAGAAAGCAGAGTCAAAATTATTGCATCCGTTACCAGGATGGTTCAGCTTCATCCTACACCACATCCCAGCTCAACCCTTTCAGCTGACATCCTACAAGCCCAGAGGGAGTCAGGGATCAGCCCTCCCAAAACAGCTGGAGAGGAAGGACTGAAGAAGGGATGGAGAGGGCACACCCCTCCACCTCCTCCACCAGGCAGAGATGCCTCTCTGCTCTTCCCTGCAGCTTCTCCCACACTCTCAGAGCAGGCTCTGCTGGGAGCTGCTGTCTGTGGGAGAGGCCTCTGGCACCCATCCTGCCTTCCTCTGCTGGGAATGCTGGAGCACTGCAGGCAAAATCCCAGTGCCAGCCCAGCACAGGTGCAGCTCCCCACGGGGGCAGTGAGTGTGCAGCTCCAGGGTGCTGGATGTGTGCCCCAAAGGGAAGTGTTTTCACTTCCAGCTCACCCCAGGATGTCACTCTGAGGGCTTCCACGCACCAGGTCCAGGCACCACCACATCTCCATGCAAGTGCTTTGTTCTTATTTATGGCTCCTTGAACCAACAGTTGTTTAAAGCTCTTTTTACCCCCTTTCTTCTCATAAAAGAAAAGGAAGATGCTGACAGTGCAAGTGGCCACCCAGGCTTTCAAAGCACTGCAGGAGGCCAAAGTCACCCATCAAGCTGTTTGCTATCCTGATGTCTCCTTACAAGAAAGGCAGTTCCCACAATCAGCCCTATTTACTGCAGGCTGTAATTTTGCCTGGATGGCAGGATGACCTCCTGGATACTGCTTTAGTTGCATATGAATGCATTTGAGGCAACAGTTAAAATTAATTCAGGCAGGTTTGGGGTCTCTCCCCTGCACACACTCAGTGTCCTTGTGCTGACATGGGTGAGGTGTGTCAGTGCAGAACACACAAATGCTCAGCCTGATGGGGAAAAACTCTGTGTGTTATGGGGCTAAAAGAGTGACAGACCCATAACTTTTAAAGTCTCAGCCTCCACCTCAAGACCACAAGCCCCAAAAACAAGAGCAGTTTTACTTGGCACAGGCAGGGATGACTGAGCAAGGCAACACGTACAAGGAAGGCAAAGGTTTCAATCTCTTCTGGAAATCTCTGGCCTAGTAAGCCAATGGCAGGGAACACATGGCTCTCAGCCATATTATTTGTTCTAGTTTATTATGCATAGCACAATACAGACAGTAATAAGTGTGTGTCAAGATGTGGCCTGTTAAAAGTGCTGAAAACATTTACTGGGCCAGTAGCAATGAAAAGGTTCCCTACCCTTGTATTACACAGATAGAGGTTTACCACACATAACCCCAACTTGAATGCATTGCCCAATTTGCAGCCAACAGCCCCAAGTCTCAAATGTTTTATGAGCAAGCAGCTTGGACTCCTCTCTGCTACATGTGAGCAATTGCAACTGGAGTTGCACTGGCAACTCCAACATCCAACAGGCAACCACCAATTGCACAAGGATTGCAACAGGGTTGCATTTTCCACCGGTTTACCCAACGGCCAACGCCAGCCCAAAAGCCACTTAAGAAGTTTCAGTGAGTGTAACAAAGTCAAGCCAGGAGGGATCTCTAGAGACCACCAGGTCCCACCACTCTGCTCAAAGGAGGGCAGCTTACATGGGCTGGTCACTCAGAACCCTGCTCAGCTGGCTCTGACTGTCCCCAAGGACTGAGGCTCCACAGTCTCTCTGGATACCTGGCTGCCATCACTGAGCACACGCTGGCAGTAACAAAGTTCTATCCTGTGTTTCATTGTAATTTCCTGAACCCCAGTTTGGACCCACCACCTCTCCCCCAGCCCCTGAGGACCACGGAGAAGAGGCTGGATCCATCTTCTTTACCACTCTACCAGGTATTTATCCGTGCTGATGAGATTCCCCTGAGCCTCCTTACTCCAGAGTCTGAGCAGTCCCACCTCTGCCCACACCTCAGACACTCCAGCCCTCTCACACCCTTCTCAAGGTGTGTCACTGGGCTCCAGTATCTCCATGCCTCACTCGTACTGGGGAGCCCAGCTCTGGACCCAGCACTCCAGGGGTGCCTCAGCAGGGCTGAGCAGAGGGAGAGATCCCCTCCCTCAGACCTGCTGGCAATGCTCTGCCCAAAGCACCCCAGGATGCTGCTCCCCATCTTTGCCAGCACATGGTGACGTCTCACACGGAACTCTTTGCCCACCAGGACCCCACCTCCCTGTCTGCAACGCTGCTGCCAGCCCCTCAGTCAGTGCCCTACGACCTGGGTGAACTCAGTGAAGTTACAAGATTTCTTTCACACCAATTCCCCCCACCCCAGGCTGTTTTTGCACTCCCACAGCCAGAAAATCCACCCGTGAACAGCCGACTCTCCCAGCCCGTGGCAAACCCCCAAGTCTGCCCAGAGCCTCCCCCATTTGCATTGAGCTGTCACAAAATGCCACCAGTGTGACACCTGAAAGGTCCTTTTCTTGGGGTGAGACAAGCACGAAGCTCAGATTAGATATGGATCAAAAACTCAGCCTAACGTTGTAATTGGCGTAATTAAGTGCACTTTGAGCCACTGAAGGAAGAGCACACGAGGAAATAACACTGTAAAACAACACGTAATGACAGTGTTAGCACAGCAATTACTGTTTGCAGGCTTGAAAGGCAACTGGAAGGTAACAAAGAGCGGGCCAGTCAAATCAAAGCTTGACACAGCACATTAAAAAAAAACCCTCAAACAGCCTTAAAATTGTCTCACTTCAAATTTGCATTCTCTCTCCTGGAGATGATTACAACCTTTTGATCTCTGCAAGCAAGACAAATTGTATTATTGTGATTAAAAATTCAAGTCCTTCCGTTGGCCCAGTAAGTAGGACACACACAGGGCACAGCACCGTGCTGGCCCCTGTGACAAAGGTGCCAGAGACCCAGAGAATGGCACAGCAGCATTTTTTTCCTGAGACATCCCAGGTTCTGGGCACAAAGGAGTTAAAATTGTAAACTGCCAGGATTTTAAGGGATGCTCAGCTCCTTCACCCAGAGCACCAGCTGACCAATACAGCCAAGCCAGGAGCTGCTCTCCCTAAGGTGAAACTGAATTGCACATGCCTGTTCTTTGATTTCTTGCTGCACGTGTAACAAAATTAAAAGGGGAGGGGGGAAATCAAGCTAATTTTACCAAAACCTAATTGTGAAGGGAAGCCAAACAAACTACTACATCCCTCCCTTTCCTTTCAATAAAAGCTGCCTCTGTCAAAGCCTCAACATCTTGTAAGTGCATGCCAGCAAATCCATTTAAAGCTCAAACACAGAATTTTATTCTTCTGTGACCACACAGCAAAAGAGATCATTCCTCCTTTGCCATGCTGGAATGATTTGGGCTGAAAATTGGCATAAACCAAATTTTAAAGCTGGGTGACTCCTTCCTCCCTCCTTTTCATCTTGGTGGGGTCTCAGTAGCAACCTTCAGTCTGAGTCAAAGGGGATTAGGGAGAGGTTCAAGGGCAGCACAGTGAGAAAACCAGAAGTGTTACCTTTAGTAATTACCAAAGGAAGACTTTCATGGTGTTACCATAGGAATTAATCCTTATATTAATATTTAAAGCATGAACAGAGCAAGGGCTCTGGAAGATATGATAGGGGGAAAGTAGCAGTCTGTCCTTGCAATGCACTAATTCTAATTTGAGGAAAAGAAAAAAAAAAAAGTAAGCTTGAGACCCTTAAGGAAATTTTTCTGTCTGGGTGAGAGGGTGAACTCAAAACCAGAACCACTTCCTTCCCCATGACGTGTTCTCAAGTGAGTAGCCAAACCTACCTAGATTTTACAAGTGTCCAGAACTGAACTCCTTTCTCTCCAGTTTCTTGGAAATAAACACCAGCAACACAACAACCATGCAAACTCTGAGGCAATAGGCAGGAAGAAAATATTTGCTCCCAAATTCTGCAGCGTCGTTCTTAGTGAAGAGAAAGTTCAGCACCATAGGCATGAAAAAGGAAGACAGGGTCAGACCAAATGTTAAACTGTATCTTAAAAAGATTTTAAAAATATCAGACATCCCCTGCAGATCATCACAGCCAGCCTGAGCAGCACCTTCTGAAGCAAAAGCTGGGCAAACCTCAAGCAGCCCCAGAAGAAGATGGGATTTTGGGAAGGAATTGCTCCCTGTGAGGGTGGGCAGGCCCTGGCACAGGGTGCCCAGAGGATCCCAGGATCCCTGGGAGTGTCCAAGGCCAGGCTGGGTGAGGCTTGGAGCGCCCTGGGATAGTGGAAGGTGCCCCTGCCCATGGCAGAGGGTGCAATGAGAACGTCTTTAAATTCCTTTCCAACTCAACCTGTTCTATAACTCTATCATTCTATGACTGCTTTCAATAGAACAAAATCCTGTCTAAGTGCTGTGACGTGGCAAATGCAGTAAAAATTTGGGTCATGCAAGATGCACAGAGAATAGAAAAGTGAGGGTCTAGAGTGGGTCTCTCTTAAAAACCCATTATTTCAAGAGAGCCTGCAGATTTCAACAGCACTCTATGCAGGAACTGTGATCTTCAGTCTCCTTTTCCCTGCCAATTTTCCTCAGTCTTTTGTGTTGTTTTTATGTATAAAAAAAAAACAACACTGTGCACCAAATGCTGCATTTCTAAACATTACACATTTATTCCCTGCTCCACCGGTCTGTTACAAGGCTTCTTCTAGATTCATTCTCAAACCATTTTAAACATTTGGAATATCTCCCACGTGGGGGAAGAGCACAAACCTCCTGGTTGCTGCACAGACAGCTCAGAAGTGGAAAAATCCTTTTAGCAGCCATTTGGATATTAAAGACCAGGCTGGGGAGCAGAAGACCTTATTCCCTTCAATTTACAACAGAAGGTGAATGTTTCATTTTTCCTGGCACGTTTGAAACAATTTAATTCTGGAGTTGTACTGTGGCTTTGAGATGTGAAAGCAGCTTGCTCAAGGAAAGAAAGAAGATTTTCAGCTCTTCTGGAGGAAAGTGCATGTAAATCAGTTGCTGTGGTTAAAATGAATACACAAATTCTTCAAAGCCTCATGTTGCAGAATACTGCAAAGAAGTTTGGGGGAGCATGCACGGAAAGGACAGGAAGAATAATAGTTAATAAGAGAGTTCTCCAGTTCCAATTTCCTAAAGCTGATGTCCTGAGTACATCTATGACAGCAAAAATAACAAGTCTCTTTTTTTTTTTTTTTCCCTGCCCTTTCCCTGTTAGCAACAGCTATAAATGTCATCAACAGCACCAGCAGGAAACCTCCACAGAGGGTAGGATGTGAAGAAATAAGATGCTTGCTAGTTTTAGAAACCATTAAATTTGCCATTTCCACTGAACTCCTACAGTCACTCCTTCCTGCGAAGTTCAGGGACTCAAAAAATAAAAAAGCCATCCAAGCAGAAAGGGAAAGTGCCTCTGCAGCAGGGAAGTGCCACCAGCCCCCCGTGGTGACCCCCAGCCCCACAGCTGGACACCACAGGCAGCGGGAGAGGCCAAATTCCTCTGGGTCAAGAGGTTCAGAAAGGGAAGACTAAGTCCTCTGTTCTCCCCCAAAAAATACAAGATGATTTCAGAGGAAAAACTGCACAGTCCAAAGGACCTTGTCCTCACGTTCCCACGAAAATTCTCCCTGCTCAGTCTTAAATGCCAAAGGAAAAGGAACACCTTTTTGGAGAGCTGTTATTTTCTACCTTCAGAAAGATACTCAGCACCACTGAATTCAATCTAGCAGCTTCTATTTTCCTCAGAGATATTGTCTAGGTTTATAAACCTATCTATTTAACTTACAAGCTTGTGTGGAATGGGAAGTCAATGGGACAGAGACCAACAGAAATGGCCTTGACAGTTTAAAGAGTGCTTCTTTAAGGTTTGGGGACTGAACTGAGTACTGAAGAATTAATATTAAAATGTCATTTCAAGGACAAACCTACTGCTGGGAACCTCAAAGGAGTCCTGTGTGAGCAGCACGAGAAAAATCAGATGCCTTCAGCTCCTTCAGATGCAGCAGTCATGGGGTGTTTTTGCCTTCTGGTGGGAGAGCAACACCCAGACTGACTTGAAATGCCTCGGCTCAGGTCCCAGGTACAGCTTTACTCCAGGAAAGAAAGCTTCCAGCAAGTGTTTCTCACACCTTCCCACTCAGGCCCTGCTTTCACACCGCCCTGCACTGCAGAAACCCACAGGAACCATTATCTGTGAGCCTGGAACAACCCACTCCAAGGAAAAAAAGACTGAGATGTGTCAATGGGCTGCCAAAGACCCAAAATCATTTTAGAAGGCAGTAATGTCAGCAATGCCTCTGAAAAGCCAGATCTTCACAAGCACCAGGTAGCCTGACCTCAGCTAATGCAGGCCTTCACTCAGCAGGTTGAAAAAAATGTAATTTTTAAAAAAAAAAGTCAGCTGAGCTGCCTCATGCACCACGGGTTCGGGTACATTGTCACTTTGACAAAGATTGCTTGTTAATACAAAAAAGTATTGCAGGAGCAAGAAGCAGCTCCTCACAGTGCCTTTAATTCTCCTGAAGGGCACTTTTGGAAGGGAACAAACCCAGGATTGCACCAACCTTTCCACTTTCCTCCTTCCCTGAATGCTGTGGGTACGACCAAATGCTTTTTGTTTTAAAGGTCAGAATTTGAAACAAGAACTTTAATGGTTTAATGGTTTAATGACCCTTACAGCAGCAAGCACCTCTGGGTTCACCTGCAGAAAGCATTTGAGAAGCAGTGATCAAAAATAAGTTTCCCCAGGTGACACCAAAAACCCAATAAGCTCAGAACCTGAATATTTCACATTTTGAAGGAGAGGATGGTCCCAGCACAGCAGAGCCAGAGCCCCAGCCTGGGTGCATCCCTTGCAGCCTGTCCCTGGTATTTTGGGAGCTGTTTTATTGAGGGGTCTGCTCTGGAGCAATTCTTGAGTCTGCTGGCAGCAAATGCTCATCAGGGCACATCCCCTTGTAAAGAAGGAGAGTGACTGAGGCACATCAGGAGCTGCTGGCTAAGGACACATCTCCTAAAGACAGGAATGTGCAGTTTCTAGTGAAAAATAAAGATTTTGATGGGTTCATTTGACAACAGCACTAAATAAAGCAAAGATCCCTGCAGAAATGCATAATGAGAGCTGCAGGTAAATGAGGTTATGATGCAGCACAGGCTCCAGGAACCAAAAAGCCTGGCTGGATTAGCAGGGAGAAAAGCAAAGCAAACATCTGCTGCAGGACTAGTGTTTAAATAGACACTACCTAGACTTCAAAATGAGAAGTTTTCAATAACTGAAACATTAAAGGTCTCTGTACTGTCCATACTACTTCACCACCCACTTAAAAAAAAAAAAAAAAAGTTGGACAGCATTCCCAAAATCCATCTTCATGATTTAAAGGCCGCTCAGGAGTGTTATGGAAACCTGCCTAATTCGTCCAGACAGTTTTGACAAATCCAAACCAATGTGTTTAAATGTTTAGTGAGGAAACATTTTTCAGGAGATGTAATACCTTTTATTAGACCAACAGATACAAACAAGGAGCCTCAGGGGCTGGGAAAGCAAAGAGACTGACAAGCTTTCAACATCTAAGTCTTCTTTTCCAGTCTGAAGATGGGTTGTTGGCTTGAAAATCTCTCTGCTCAGACTAAATAATATCAGAAAAAAATTAGAAAACTTGGTCCTCCTCTAAATTCCCTTCACTTGTACACTTAAACTGTCAAGGCTTCACCGCTAAATCGTTAAATGATGAATGTACCTTTGGACTGAGTGCTTGAACACAGCAAATCCTTTCTTTAAACAACAAGAAAAACTTAATCCATGTATGGAAAGTGCACAAGTGTCATCTCTTGGCAACCCCTGCTCCCCTGCCTCTCAATTTAATGGCAGCCTAATGCCCTCCACCAGCACATCCTGCATCAGAAATCTCTCAAGTTGTGAATGTGCTGGTCTGCCCAGCCCTGCCAGGGAACACCAGGAGGATGCCTGCTCCTCCAGACTTTAAAGGCTTTCTTGGGAATGATAGGACTTTTCTAATATTTTAATGGATTTATTACACTTTTTAATTAATCATTTTAATTAACGATAAGCAGCCGTGTTAAAGTCTTAAATTACTTTTAGGCAGCATTTAGCAAATTGTGTCATTATGTCATAAGCTGCTATTGGGGGAACAGAGCTTGGGAAAATCAGTGAAATTTTAAATTTTGATAAGCTAGCTCTGATATGGTTCAATTAGCAAAGCCTAGGAGAATACATTCTAGAGAAACCAGAAGATAAAGAAGATAACAACAAAGACTCAGTAAATGTCTTGAAAAGTCCGTACCAAAAAAAAAAAGGCAATAAAAGGACTAAAAATATGGACTAATTAACATAAACAGTAATAAATCAATAACCAACAGAGGATGGAACACTAATTAACGAAAGAGAATAATGTTATTCAGAAAGAATGAACATTAATTTCTTTGTTTGCTAACAAAGTAAAAATAGATGAAAAGGTTTTGTATCCATGTCTGTGTAGAGGTCAGAATTTTGTCAGTCACTCACACACATCCTGGCCAAGAATAAAGCAGTGCCTTACTTGCTACCATTAAATGACAGTGTTAGAAGGTTTTATTTATCCTTACAATCTTGAAGGATTTTGGTAACAGCTTCCCAGGAAAAGCCATTTTTCTGTTGCCTGGTAGCAAGGCTGGGATGGAGGAAGCAGTGCTTACAAAGGCTGTCACCACACACCTGACACACTGGAAATGCTGTCACCCCAAAGAGCATGGAAGAGGGAATGCACAAAAAGTCACTCTGGAGCTGCACTGGGAGAAACACGAGCTCAGTGGAACGTGCCTTTGGAATTCCTGTGTCATTCTGTAGATATTGCACAGCCTTTTAAATTGTCTGTCACTGGGGAAATGGTGTCACCTGATCACCACCCAGGATAGCCAGGGGCTCTTCCACGAGTTGCACCAAGGGTGTTGCTGGATATGAGAAGCTCACAAGGATCTTCACCAAAGGTCACTTTCAATAGAACCAGAGAAGCCCAGATGGTTTGGGTTGGGAGGGACCTTAAAGATCATCTCATTCCACCCACCCTGCCATGGGCAGGGACACCTTCCACTATCCCAGGCTGCTTCAAGCCTCATCCAGCCTGGCCTTGGACACTTCCAGGAAAGGGACAGCCACAGCTCCTCTGTGCCAGGGCCTCCCCACCCTCCAGTAACAAATTTCTTTTGAATAACTTAACTCTGTCCTCCTTCAGCTTAAAGTCATTCCCCCATGTCCTCTATCATTGCCACAACTCCCTCTCCAGCCATCCTGCATCCCCTCTAGGTACTGGAAAGCTTCTAAAAGGTGCCACCAGATGTGTCCCTTCCAAGGTTTGACATATTCTGGGAGGGTATCACACTCCTGACAGCACCACTGAAGATGTGCTCGATGGGCAGGAACACAGATACACCCTGCTGGCCTATAACTCCTAAAATTTGGTCACCCTTCCCAAAAAAAGCAAATGCTGCTGCTGCCAGGGGATCCTCTCCAGCAGTGAGGCACAGCTGGACAGCTCAGGCTGCAAGACAACATCAGCACTGTGACAATGCTCCTGGATTTCCTTGCTGAAGGAGCCCAGAGGACTGTGAGGGTCAGGGAAGGACACCCAGAGCTGTGCCCATCCCTGTAACTCACCTCACACCCATGCAGCTCTCAGAAGGGTTTGAGGTCCCTGCCAAGCAGCCACCTGTGACTCCAAGGAGACCTGGAGGGGCTGCCCAGCTCTGGGCACTCAGCCTGTGCCACCAAGGCCAGCCCTGCACAAAGCAGAGCTGCAGCACTGGGGGCTCTGGGAGCTCCTCTGAGGCTCCTCTCCACTGCCTCAGCCTCCAGGAGGGGCTGGAGCCCTTCCAGCAGCACCAAAACCTGTGCAGGTGGAGGCAATCTGCACTGTCAAACCTCTGCAAGGCAGGCATGAATTAAAGAGGTATTTTAAACTTCAGCTGCCTCCATCTCCTCCCTGAAAAAATATAAACCAAAACCAAAGAGGAGGGCTTACAGGCTAACAGGACCTTAAATAAGAAAGGTCAATTTTGCATGTGACTTGCATTTTAATACTGTATTAAATTATATATATTTTTCACTGCACCCCTTAGTAAAAAAAGCCTTAAATAGATGCCTGAGGCCTTTTGGGCTGCTCTTAACAGCAGAGACAAGAGAGTTTGAAACACACACCCTGCAGGGATCTCTGTGCACGTATCCAATTACACACATTTCTGTTTCCAGAGTCTCCTCCTGATAAAGTGTCTGGAATAAACTGAAATTTCTTCAGCACGCAAAACTTCTGGGATGAATTTAAATGAGCATCTTCAGCATTTTATGAACAATCCCTTACAAAGAGGCAAACTAAAAGACAAGATTCATTGTCCAAAATAGGCTCTAGGTAAGGTTTTGTCATAAAATTCCTGTATGACTTATGGGAAAATGTCCAGTCCATGGAATGGAAATTGGAAATGGAAACTGGACAGGTATAAGAAACTGCTTTCCCATGCATTTAATAAGGCAGATGACAGCCTTTTTAAGTGGTATTACAGATTGGGCAGAGCTGTCTCTAACCAAGCACAATGTCCTTGCCCTAGGAGATCTGGGGAAAAGTCAGAAATGCCCACTGCCAAAAAGAAAAATTCTATTTTATTGTCATGGAGGGAGGGCCTGAAACCACGTGCTAGAGTCAGGAAAGGATGAAATAAAAATAATTTCAAAAAATTAAAAGGAAAGGAAAAAAGAATAATAACTTGTCAAAAGATACTTTATTGCCATAGAACCTGAGCCAACTGTACAAGAAGGCTGTGCAGCAAGCAAACAGCTCTGCCAGACAGCTGTGAGAACTTCACACTCAACAGACAACCATCCTCAGCTCTAATCACAACCTCCAGTGCTACTCCAAGGAAGATCTGCTCCAAATCTGCAAGTTAAAGACAATTCTGTTTCTAATTTATCTTCTTTGGATGGCCAAAAGCACTCTCCTAGCCCAGAGGAGAAGCCATGAGGCTTGGTAACTATGAAAAGAAAAAAGCAGCCAAGGAAACACAAACAACAACAAAATCCAACAAAAAATCCAACCCCTCTCTGACCTGCAAGCTCAACAAGCCAAAAGCAAGGTGACACAACAGGCAAGTACAGGCAGAGCAGAGAGAGCAGAAGGCAAAAGGTGAGGCACAAACACACACAGAGGAAACGGGGCTACAGACTGACAAAAACCTGATGAAATCAAACCAAGGAAATTCAGATCCTTCCATCACACCTTATCTTTTAATGTGGTGGGGCTGCAGACTGAATTTGTGAAGCACAGGCCCTTTCAAAATATGGAGTCCAGGTAGGGAATAAGGGATTCCCCCAAGCTTGACCCTACAGAGACTCAGCATCAGCTTTGTTATCCTGAGCTTTGCAATCCAGCTGTGGCAAAAGTTAAGGACAGAGCAAAGACACCACCTCACACATTCTAGGAGAGTTTAGTATGCTGATGCTTTAGCAATCCTGCCATTCTTAATCACCACTGTGGTGAAAGGTAATGTGTTTGCCCATTATGGCTTACAACTGGGAAATATTTATGGAATGAGCAGCACGTTAACATGTCTTTATTTCCAGCAGTTAAACGAGGCTTCTGAGAGTCCTCCCTAATATTGTGGACATTTGTTTCATTGCATGAGACTCTGTGCTCAGTTTAGGATTAAACTGTCATAGGGGGATTTACTTATTTAACTGAATACTTGCTTTCTGAGAGAGAAATTCCAGTTGTCTGCTTCTCAGCTCTATCTAGCCATCAATACAAGCCAATTTCAATTTCAGGTTTCCTGAATGCCTGGATTGAAAGAAAAAGAGGTGAAAATAAAAATCCATTTCTTCACAGGAAAAAAAAAAAAATCAGCCAAGACAGACAACAACAAACCCAACAAAATAATCTAGCAGCATTAAAAGAAACCACACGTGGTTCTTCCTAAAGGTACTGAGAAGCCTCTTCTGCTCAGCCTTTATTACTTCCAGCTTCTTTAAACACACAAACTTGTCAAAGTCTGACATGCAGAAGGGACTCTTGCAGGCCTGTCTTTTGTCTGCTGTCCAAACTTGTTGGATGCTCAGAGTGGCTGCAGAGTGGAAACGAAGCAGCAGCTCTGGTGGCACAGCCCTCACCGCCCCGGGCAGATGAACACCCAGCAAGCACAGGAAGGCAAACTCCCTCTCAATGGAGTTAATCAGATCAACAATTCTTTTCCATAGTGTCGTCATGTTCAAGCATAAACACGCTTATCTTTGTGCTTAAGATGCAGCAAAGGCAAAGCCCTGCTGCAAAAATCTCTTTGTCGTGTCTGATTCTGTGCAGGAGCTGTAATTCTCAGGAGAAAAAAGGATTAAGGACATGGAGTAACTTCAGTCTGTCCTAAAACTCCAGCATTTTGAAAAGTGTATGGAATTGCAAATATTAGTAAAGTTTAGGTGAGTTTTTTTGCTATTTAACTTTCCATAATTAATGTAATACTATTTATTTTAAAGGCTGCAGGCAAAGGAAAAAGGAGAACATTATCAAGGTAATACTACAGAAACGCCACGTTCTAACTACAAAAATCATTTTTAACAATAAGTTTTTAGGAAACAACTCCTAAACTGTTCACTTTCCGAAACTGTTTCTCATCTAAAAAGTCCTCCAATTTTAATATTCACTTCCATGATCCTTATTTAACAGCTATGATGAACTACCAAATCCTCCCCTTTTTACACAGAAGAAAATCCCACAACACAAACAGAATGAGCAGTGAAGGACTGGAATGAACACCAGCCTAACTTCTACCTACAGCTTAAAAGGCAAGATGAGATGATTTGAGTTTCAGAGGTAAAAAGGACTCCACAAAGACACACTCCACACCTTACAAAATAAGTGACACTCAAGTGTTTACAAAACTCTTGGAAAGTTAATAAACTACTACACAAAGAAGTTACTTTGTCAAAAGCCTAATTAAAGCTGGCTTGTAACTAAATACTGATACAGACTCACACCCATGAAATCACATTTTGAACAAATGAAAAAAGTTCAGGGAGCCTGGGTGCAAGTGCGAGGCTGCAATGCTCTCCTCCCTTGGCCATGCCAGTGCTTAAGGAGTGTCTAGATTTTAATGAGCCTCCATTTCAGGTTAGATTGGCTCAGCAGGTCAGGTCCATCACACTTTGGGATAAGTGGAAAGGCCTCTCAGGTTCAGGGGCAGCCCAAGCCTCAGTGCTGAGGCCAGCTGGGGTTTTCCAACCAAACACACAGGTCAAAACCCAGCACAGCTGGCACAAATGAACCAGTCAAACCCATCAATGCAGTTAGGAACAGATTAACTAGTCCCAAACCCAGCACTGCTGGCACAAATTAACCAGTCAAATCCATCAATGCAGTTAGGAACAGATTAACCAACCCAAAACCCAGCACTGCTGGCACAGATTAACCAGTCAAACCCATCAATGCAGTTAGGAACAGATTAACTAGTCCCAAACCCAGCACTGCTGGCACAGATTAACCAGTCAAACCCATCAATGCAGATAGGAACAGATTAACCAGTCCTGTGACTCTATTCAAAGCATGGGAAGTTCTCCTTCAGGAAGGAGGAGAAACACAAATTTAACAAAAACTCTGAGAGCCAGAAACTCAAATCCATCACTATTATTGATCACCAGAACAGTAACAACTCCACAACTGCCCTTAAACCTTTAGACATCAGTAGAAAAAGCAGATGTGTCTTTCCACCTTTCCCACCTGCACACACGTAGCCCCAGGCCAGATCTCTTTAGGAAAGCATATTATCTCAAATATAAAAAGCTCTTGGCTTCATGTTGCATTGTTCAGGCGTTCCCTTCCTGCTGCAGTGCCCTTTGGAGTGCTGCAAAGGACAAAGCAGAATTAAAGAGATGGAAGAGGAGAGAAACAAGACGAGGCATTCTCATTAAAAACAACCCAGCCCCACGTATGAATTGGAAGTTCAGCTGACAAAAATATTTAACATCTCAGACTGGTCAGGAAAGTTTTCCATTGAACAGTTCGTGTTTCCAGGGCGTGGAGGAGGAAAGCACAATATCCACTGGTGAAAAGCAAGAGGCAGAACCTGCTCACACAACTGGGTACTGGGCAATTGTCTGAGAAAGCTGCCAAAGTCCAGAGGCCAGGTAAGAACTGAAGCCACTGACCTGGCATTCCTGAGGATTCCCTAACACAGGAGGGTCCCTTTGGTCTGTTGTGTCCAAGAGGTGTTTTCTCCCAAACCAAACAGAAAATCATGAACATCTCAGAAGCTCTTGCACAAGCTTAAGGCTGATATTACTCAAATACACACAGCCAGATGCCCATTTCCTTACCTGACACCAAAAATAACCCTGAATGCCATGAAGCTACATTAATCACTACCATCAAGTACAAAGCACCAACCTTTTTTAAAATGCTTTCACATACAGCAGCAAGGGCAATACTTGAACCTGCATTAGCAAAGGGAGAGGAAACACTACAGATATTACCCTCTCCTGCCAGCAATTAAAGAGGCTCTTCATGGAAAAGCTGCTCTTTACAATGTTTGCCCTACTTAGCATTAGCTCTCAATTAGTAAGAGGCAATGCTCCAGAGGATGGTAGGAATCCAAAGAAAAATATTAACAGGTAGAGAGTAGAGGCTGAAGGCTGTTAAATGAGCTCACGAGATCCTCTGGGTGGCAATAAGAGGAGGAAAGCAGGATGAGGCAAACTAAATGCTGCTTTTCTCAGAGCAAGGCACAGCAGTGAAGCAGTGCAAATCCACCACAGCAAAAAAGAAAATGGTCCACAAGTCATCTGGCTGCAGGGAAAGACTGAAAAGCACCAGAAATTAAAGTCTGTGGAGATGACCCCAACAAAAATACCTAAATCAGACTGTGCAAAGGAAAGAGGAATGCCACTGGTTTGAAAGGAGCCAAGGCATGACCCACAAAAATATTACAAAGATTTGTAAAACAATAACCTAAATGTGAAGGAACCAGTTAACAGTGTAACTAAGGTATTCTTCTCTGACCCTAGGGCAAGACAGTATTTGGCTACAACTTAAAGGGAAAAAAACAGAACTCCCAAGGGACTAATGACAAAGTCACTGAAAAGTGGTTGAGAAATGTCTAGAACACAACTACAGGATGAGCAAGAAGGAAGTCCTGGGCTCTCCCCTAGGCTTTCAAAGGAGGGAAAAAGTAAAGTTTACAGCTGTCATCTCAAGTCCAATTACTCTTTTCTATTATAGAAACACCCTGCCCCCTCCCATTTAGGAAATTTCAGGTTTAATGCATATTTTCATGCTGCTTTTCCCATCCGTAGGTTGAAGCCTTTACCAGCTGCTCCACACTTTACCAGCCCTTCAGCACCAGGGTACAGCAGAGATTTGTGCATCAATAATGTGTATTTACAACTCTGGCATTTTAGATCTCAATTTATGTGCCAGTGTGCACGAGATACTATTAATTTAATCACCTGTGTAAGCACCAAACCATTCAGTTGGGCAGGACTGCCTGAACCACAGCTGTGTTTTCATTTACCTTATAACCTCTGATAAACCTAACCAAACAAAAAGGCTTAAAACTAATCAGATTTGTATTTGCTCTGCTCAACTATTACATAAATCATGGGAAAATGATCAATAGACTGCAGTTCTCAGACTGTAAACCTTTACTGAAAAACAAGTGCAAAAATAATTAACATGCAGTAGAAGATTTTTGACTGGAGCCAGTTTAACCAGTGAAAAAAGGATTTTCAAAGCTCAGGTCCTTGTTCAGTACAATGCTGATACAATTTGGGGCTGCTTGTTTTTCAGAAAATACTTCCTGTACTATGGAAATCAAATTCTTCAGTCATAATTTGCATGTCTGATTTAACTCATGGCAGACAATGCAGAAAACCTCAACGTCTTTATCTAGGTGTTGCAGGAAATTGTTTCTTCAAGTTACAGGCATCTTGCAGAAGTTAATATTATATGTGCATTTTACAAGAGATGTCACTCCTTAATGTATGGAATAACTTCAGTATTTTTTACCTATGTAGGAGCATTTTTCACATCTGTAATCACATCTCATTTCTTTCCTCCACTTTATTTCACTTCCAAACTGCAAACCAAGTATTGCCACAACAATGCCAATCCCTCTCTCTGTCAATGGAGACAACAGGCAAAACAGATGAAATTGCTTCTCCTACCTCTCCAAACACAAATTTTCTTCCTAAATTCCCATTTTTCCCCCAAGACAAGGCCCCATTGGTATTTCCCACCAACAGGAGACCTTACGTGGTTAATAAAAATCAGACATTTTACGGCTTGACACCCCACCTCCAGTATTTATAAAGGATTTTATGCATTTCAAAGGGAGATTCCCAGCTCGATAATGGAAGAGTCATTACTGGAGCCTAGTCCTGCAGAAGTCCAAGACACTGAGCTTTAATGTCATGCCAATCTTATGCACAGAACAGCTATTTTGGGTAATTACAGAAGTTGTAATAATACCTTTGGAGTCCCGTGACTCACTCAAGTTGAGCTCACTCAAGACAAGCAGCCTTGCAGGCAGAAACTTTTTCAACAGGGATTCAATTTGTTTTAATAAAATACTGAGAAGCCTCTATCCTTCAGACGTCAGTATTTTGTAGTAGTACTTGGATGTAATTATCCACAAGATTTCTAATCTTTAGCTGATGTACATCAGCATTACCTTGCAACCTGCTCAAGTTACACCTATTTACATCAGAGGAAAATTCAACCTTATGCCAGATCTTATTTAGCAGTACCTCCTGCAACTTATCTGTATTTCACTTTCAGTATTAATGTGTTTTTGACAAAATAATCTTAAATGTCACCTGATACAGCGCTTGCTGTTTTGAACTGAGCATTTTCCCACAGCAGAATTAATTTCCAATTGTTTGTACATTAAAGAAAGCTCAATCCAAATGGACTGGGAGTGTCTGAAGAAAGTTCAAGAGAAACATTTGTCAGGATGAGGCTGTTTGAGGACGCCCCTTTTGCTGCAGGACAGGTGAAGGATGAAGGTTTTGGTACATCCCATGAGAGGATCTGAGCTTTCCCTGTCTCCCTGGGAGGGAACAGTCTGTCCTTCAAGCAGGAAAAAAAGCAGCAAAAGCCAGCAAGAAATAACAATAACAACAAAAAAATTATAAAATACTAAAAGCTTGTTAGCTACTGTACACCTCAGCTTTCATTGACGTCTTTGGTGCAGCCCTCACGTTTTCAAGTCCCTTCTGTTAACCAGGCGTGATTAATTCCCCTTCAGTTTTCCAAGCCTGCTTCTGCTTAGAAGCCAATTTAGCAATTAAATTAATCGTCAAATATTTCTTGCCAGAGAATAAAAAAAAGAAGTTTCACTCGCCTGGGCAAAACGCAATTCCTGGAGGATTTGAGCATTTAATGAGCGGAACAGTTGCGAAAAAATGTAAAAACTGGCAAATCAGACAGCAAAGAAAGAGACAGGAAGTGACAGATTTAAGAAAATACCTCTAAAGTAGAGGAAATGAGTTGTCCTTTAAGAAGAAATCATACATATAAAGCACATAAAACAGAGTATTCTTTGTAGACTTGACTGAAGAACGAAAAAAAAAAAGAGATAAAAAAAAGGCACATCCTGAATAGCATTAAAAGCAAGGCAGCTTCAGTGGTCAGCCTCTTCTAGTCAAGATGGAAATTTGCATAATTTTAAAAGCAGTGTCCAAAGCCTATCTGCAAATAAAAAGTGTGAAAAGAAGGAGAAAAAAGGCAACTAAATGCATGGAGAGGAGTGACTTGAGCCAGCAGTGGGCACAAAGGTGCCCAGGTGAAGAAAAAGGTCTAAAGGTCTGCTCCATGCACTGTAAATAAAGGGTGACAGTCTTGAAAGGATAAAAGGAATTTTTTTTAAAAACAAAATGCATCTCTCCCAGGAGGGATGTGCTGAGAAGAGCCTTGTGCTGGGTTTCTGCCCTGATCAAGTTCTGCCCAAATGAGAGATTTCTTCAGTGCTTTACAGACTGGAGCTCTCTGTGGTACCCAAGGTGTTGGATGCACCTTTACCCCAGGCTGGACAGGCAATTCCCACACTCCCAACAGCAAGAACTGCCCAGATGGACCCACTGAGGTCCTGGACACCCCAGCAGGTCAGGGAGGGGACTGGGAGCAATCTGAGGACAGCATTAAGGGCTTTGCTGAGTGACACTGACATTTTTAAAAGGTAACTCAAGCCTTGCTTATGCGAAGTTAAATCTTCCTTAAACACCCGTTTTTTGAAGCTGGTTGCTGTAATGCAGGAAATGTCACACATAAAAGAGCTTTATGTGAGTGCAAACATCTTACAGGGCAAATTTAACCTCTCAGATTGTGTGTTCATCCCTACAAAAGAACATTCATTGTCCAGACGTGCTCAGGGAGGTTTTGCTGGGGAGGAGGGGGAATGCAAGAAAAAAAATACCCTCACTGTGTTTTACAACTACAAAAGGCACTTCTAAGGCATTTTTGTATAAATACAAGATTCTCTTCCATTTTAATGTTACCTCATTAAATAAAAATTTACCTGGATTTGAGTCTTAATTTTTGGAATTATTTGTTTTTCATAAGGTAGAGAAATGAGACTAATTAATAAATGTGAAAGCCTTCTGCCACAAGGATTTCCTTTGAAAGGACTCTAACAGCAATTTTAGCCCTGAACTGCTTCAAGCAAGCTCTCTGCCTGGTTTTCTCTGGCCACAAAGGCAGCAGCAGTCACACTGAGCAACAAGCCTGCTACTGTAATCCATCACTCATCACAGCCTAACTGGCATGATAAAGTGTTTGCTCGTGAGGGGATTGTGTGGCCAGTCCAAACAAAGACCACTTCATCTTGCATTTCCTAGAAATCTTTTTTTTTTTTTTTGAGAAGGAAAAAAGCTCACATTCTGAGCTGTGCCTATGGAGAATGCTGGGAAGCCTGAGCCACAAAGCAGAGCTGCCTGCACGCCCTGTCAAAAAACTGCTCTGCTGCAGATCCCTCATGCATTTCATTCAGTTACAAATGAAATAATATCACAATCACTTGGGGTTTTATTGCTGTTACCTGGAGACATTGCCAGCAGCTCCCTCCAGCAGTTTGCTGAGTGGATGAGATTTGCAGCAAACCTAAAGCAATCAAGCCAGCAAGGTCATCCTCATTGCAGAGTGAGAAATAAGGGCTGCATGAGCCTCACATGGTATTTCACTGCTCTCCCTCCTCATTTCCCTGCTCCTTCCAACAGCTCCAGTTCCTGAAAGCTCATGGGGAGAAGATGGAGAAGTGCAGGGAAAGCATCTCCCCATCCCTGACCGTGGGGCACCTTCTCCCTTCAGGGAGCAGGGAACATGTACACATCTCTTCAGATATATTTACATGTGCAAATCCCCGTTTCTCCCAGCATTTCCTCACAAATAGACAGAGAAACCAACAAACAGAGTGATTTATCATCTCTCCAAACTATTATGCAGTCAAATTTGCTGTGGTTTGGGCAAGCAGGGATTCACCCAGCAGGAGCTCTGGTTTGAAGTGCACAATCCAGACATGAGCGTGCCTCAGCACTCTCTGATTGCCCTTGTGTTTTAATTCCCCTTCAGATCCTATGAATTTCCTACTTCCACTGACATTACAAGGCTGTGAGCTTCTCTGGCTACCCTGGCATGAAAAGCAGAGCTTTCAGCCTTGATCCTCAGCTGAAGTCCTGGGGGCAGGAGGGAAGGTGTGACATGGACCCTTCCTCTTGCCCTTCTGGGAGGTTGGAACTACATTTCCCATAGTTACACCTGGGAGATTTTCCATCCCAGCCTGGTTAATTTGCACATCCAAGTCCCCACTCTCAATGTCCAGAGGACACCTGCCAAAAGGCAGCATGAGATGGAGGGTGCTGGCCTTCCCAAAGCTACACTGCCTTGCTCAAACATCATCTGATGTCCAAGAGCCACAGGACAGCTCATCCCCAGCTTCTGCATCCTCTGGTGGCCAGTGAGCTCTTGATCCCCTGAGAGAACCAATGTGGCCACTCCACACTGGAGGTGACAAGGAAAACAGGGCACAGCAGCCGGGAGCTCTCCTAAAGCACAGACAAGTTCTCCCTTTCCCAATCTGTTTCTGTAAATCGAATTTGCTTCAAGTTAAAACATCATTCAAAATCTGTGGTTCTGCTCTTGCCCACTGAGTGTTGGCCATGGCACTGTGTGGTGTCCTGCCACTCTCTGCTCCCATCTCAAATCTCCTGGTGTGAGTGTTCCAAGCCCAGGGCTGGAGCACACAGCACCTCCTGCAGAACTCCCAGCTGAGACACAGCAGCCCCTGTGGCACCACAGACTCCAGCAGATCAAACACAGAAGGAACTCTCTCCACGCTGCAGTCCATCACCTTCAGCCCAGGCCTGCTCTCAGGGAATGAAAAACAACCCAGACTGGATCATCCACAGCACCACAGGCCAACAGGGATACTGCCCTCACAGCACACAGTGCCAGCAGCTTCCCTGGCAGGGCACGCTCAAATCCACGGGGCAACTGGATCTGAGGAGAATGGACAATCCCATGGTCTGTTTGAAACGTTATAGAAGACACAGGTTGAATATTAATCAGAAAGAAAAAAGTACTGATCATCACCATATCAATGGGCTCAGTTTAGCTTTCAGTGCTCATTATTGTCTGGTGTGAGGTGCAGGACTGAGCCTGTGCAGATATTTCCAAGCTGCAAAGTTATAGCTATGGTTTTATCCCCAAAGCCTTTCAAAAGGACTGCAGCAATTCTATCAAACATTTGAAGATTTAAAAACCAACTTAAAACATCCCAGCTCTGCAACAGCATCATCCAAGTGGCAATGCTCAGGAACAGGGTCTGGAATACTTCACAGTGATTCTGCCACATCCCACCACACACATTTACTTTAGCTGCCCACAGAGTGCATGAGCATGCAGCTACATGAAAAGGGGTGCTTTCCAGTGTGTGGCAAGCAGGGCAGTCTAACCAGAATATTAAGAGACAGCCATATTTTACTATTATTTACCATCGAGGCACCACAAGAACCACTGCAGCTCCTTTCTTCTGAATATAATCATCATATTGATAAAACTGGCAGCATTCCCAAACTGGACACGGCTTTTTTGTCCCACCACACAAAGAGAGGCAGACACAAAGAAAACCAGTGACGTTATATTGGCTACCAAAGAAAACAAAATCCAAGCCACTGTTCTTCACTGCACGCTCTCTGCTTGGACAGGAAGAAAACACACTCTAAGAAGTCACTTTCAGACCTGTAAGGAGTTGACTGTTTTGCATGGTAACTAGGCATGAAATTACACCAGCTCCAACTCAGGCAGCTCAGTGTTTTTCCTGTGTTGGCCATCAGTGAGGTGCTCCCATTCGGATTTAACTCGGATGCCACGCCAGAACACATCCCATCAGCAACACACTCGTCACTTCCACGCAGGATGGTTTTGCTGGCATGTGGAAGCAGCTGAGGCTCACAGCATGTTGCTTTCTTGGCAGGTATTCCACCTTGCCTAGGGGAGACAGGCATGGGGGAGTTCTACATCTAGGAAAAATAAGGTTATTGTAGCCCATCAGATATGATTTCCGGCTTTAAGGATTAGAGCTGTGTCCCAGCAAGAGCCAGGGAAAACAGCAGGTTGCTCCTTAGCTTGCACCTTGTAACATTTTATTGTTTACCTGCACTTATTTTAGACTAACTTCTTTTCTGAAGGCCAGTCTCAGTCCTTATCTGCCCACCCCCACCACACACCCAGCCCTCCCTACTCTCAGAGAAACGACAAAGGATGAGCACATTTAAGTTTCACATCATCCTGACACTCCTTAAGGAAACAGTTCCTTCAAGTTCTTCAACATCTGAAAGTGACTGCTTCTCCTCCTCCTCAGCACTCCACACCCCAAATGCTGCCCCTCTGCTGGTCCTCTGCAAAGGTGACCACCTGTAAACAGCTCCCTGGTTTAGCCAGGCAAGAAATTGGTTCACTTGGAGCAGCAGCTACAAAAGGAGCAACATCTGCTCTGTAGGCACTCAGCAGAGCATTGCACAAGAGCACTTTAGCCTGCCTGATATTGCAAATGCCAAAGGAATCTGGTTCCCTCGTATCTCTACTCACAGGACTTCTGTTTAGAATATTTGAAATTACTTAGGCTCCAGCACATTAATAAGACCCCTTCCCGGGTTTCACTTTGGCTCTCTTGCTTTCACCACCTTTCACCTCCATGAGGTTTATTTCCCATTGCTCCAATTTGCTCCCTGATGCCAGTGAAGTCTATGCCAGTGCACCCCTGCAAGCTGGGCTCCCTCAGTTTTGTTAGGAAATCATCTCCAGTGATTGCCTGGGGCCACAGTTCAGTAAGGCTGATGGAGAACTGCAGGTTTGTCTGCAGGGCTCCTCACTCCCAGCTCAATTCATTCCTTCTGATGCCCTCTGGGAATCTGAGCACAGCATGCTGATTATTTTTGCAATTTCTGCCTGTGACTTTTCTGCCCCTAAACAGGTGGGGAGGGGACGTTTCCTGATCCTGCTGTAGGAGAAGGTCCATTCCGGCAGAAAATTTGGTTCTCCCTGCTGAAAACAAGCCTGCTCCTGCCTCACCTCACTTCAGCCCTGACAGTGGAATTTTAATTGCAGTGAGAGAGGGGGGGAAGGTGTGGTTTGGCTGCAGGACAGAGTCAGGACCTCTTACACTCTACACCTTGCCCTGACGGTACCTCCTCCTGTGCCCTGGGGATAACCCCGTGCCATGCTGTTGTTCCACAGCGTGGCAGGAGCATGGGAAAGATTTGCAAAGCCCTTTGATGGTGAAGCACAAAATTCTAGACCCGGGGTAACAGTTCCCTCAATGTCCTGGGAAATCAGGTTCCTCCGAGTTTCCCTGTGAGCAAGGTCAAAACCACACTTCAAGTTTGCTCGAGAATGACAGCCAGTCTAAAATTAAGCTGAAAAGTAACTTCTCACCCTCTTGTGAAAGGGGCCACAAAAAAAGCCTAAATGCATCTTCAAAGCCAAAACAGATCTTCAACAAGAAATACTCCCTGGAGAGGGGAGCAAGCACAGGCACATGTTCCAAAGCAGAGCTGGGTGTCGACATCAAGGCCAGGACAAGGCAGAGCTGCTGCTCTCAAGGGACTCGGTGGTGTAAAGTGCCATGGACCCAACCCAAGTCACCTTTTGCCACACTCAGCTAACAAATCTCATGATTTATCCACATTAATGGAGCAGAAGGGAAGATCAGTGTCAAACCAAAAGAGCTTAACATGAAACAGCACATCCCCCCTCATGCTCTTCCTCCATCCCATGAGACCTATCTCGTGGTAATTTCAGGAAAAGTTGTTTTTTCCACCCAAGCTCTACTTTGAGTCAAGAAGCCAGCAGTGACAGCATCAGAAAGCTATTTGGGAATTGAACTGAAGAGCTGTCAGATTGCTTTGTGGGGTTAAAAAAACCAACTTAGAAAACCAAACACAGGAGACAGGAGATGGCAAACCTCAAGACGTCTGAAGACCACAGGAGACAACCTCAGAGATTCCCAAATCACCAGGACTTTGTCAGTTTACAGAGCCTCCTCTCACTCCCTCCCCTACATTTCAGAGGATGAGTGTGCATTTCTGGGCAGGACTGATTTCAGCAAAGTGTCTGTGGAACGAGCATGAGGACACGTGCAGGAGAAAAAAAGTAACAGTGGAGGCGGGGAAAAGATGGGGAAATTAACCCAAAGGCTGCAATAAAGTTCAAAACTTTTAAGAAGTCAGGGTTTTTTTCCATTTAAGTGCCTGGTGAAGGACTGGGGTGCCTCTGTTATGGTGCACACAATGTCTTTAAAGCCAGGTCAGTCCCTGGAGCAGAAATTCAACACGCTTTTCCCCAGAGAAAGTTGAATTGTCCTGCAGTGGCTGCCAAACTCAGATGTTTAATTCGAAGTGCGAAACAGAAGAATTCCAGTCTGCTTTTAAAGAGAAAATCTCCAGGCTCCCGCTCCATCCCATAACTAACAGCAGCTTTGTTCAGGGCAGGACACAGCACAGCTCCCTACCCTCAAAAGGAAAGGGAGGCAACACATAAACAACATATCCCTGTACATCACAGCCTGGGAGCTGCATACCTCAAACAGCAACCAGTGCTAACAGTCTGAGGCACCTCGACAGATGTATGGCCAAGCAGCTATAAAAGAGCCTTTGTGCTGGCTGAACAGAAACAAGGAATTTTCTGTACGGGACACGGCCCGGCCACCTCGCAGGATAAACGGGGTTACACATTTCACACCTCCCCTGCCCCGGGGGAGATGGCTCACGGCGGGATGGAGGAATGACCCCACGCCAGGGACCTGCAGGAGCCACTCTGCAGCCACAAGGAAGAAAAGAAGACGACTTTGCCCTCACCTTCCATCCCTTGCAGGTCCCGTGTCGGGACGGCGCGGCCTGGTTCAAAGCGGAGCCAACCTGCCACTCAGCAGAGGCTCGTCCCTGCAAAAGATCAGCACAAACGCTTCTGATCCACCAGCCACAGCCCCAGACAAAGGCTTTTCATCCTCATGCCTAAGCACCCAGCTGCTACTTTATATATTTTTGAAACTTTTTCATCTTCGCCCTAGTTTCCAGCTCTGAAATTAGGCTAATTCTTCAAGGCCGCGGGAGCCGCCGTGTTATTTTTGGCCTAGGGAAGATAAGAAACCGTGTGGATGGTTTTTCCTCAGCACAAGCAGCAGCAAACTTCAGGATTCAGCCAAACACATTATTCCACAGGATCAGAAGCGGCTTCCAGTCGGGCCCAGTAAAACACAGCAAGAAAAAGTGCAACTGCAAAAGTGACTGCAGTGCATGCTTCAACTCCAGGGAGGCAGAGAGAGGGGGGAAAAGAAGGAATATCTGAAAAAAGTCAAAGAAAAATCGCTCTGTCCAAAACCTGGAAAAGCCACAGTTAGCAAACGTTCCCAGGGAAGCAAAAGCCCTGCTGCTTTATGAAGATTAAATCTGCTATTGTCTCACAGTTGTTGGCTGTTTGACTTTTTTTTAAATAAAGTTCCCCTTGGCCAAAGATGTTAGGAAGTATCTGCAATAAGAAAAGGATATAAAAACAAGTATGCCAGTTAATAAATCTGTGATAAGGTTAAACAAACAAGGTAAGGTAAGGTGAGGGTAAGGTTTCTTGATAAATCATCTGTGATAAAGTTAAGCAAATTTCTCTTTTGTCAGAACAGGAAAGATACTCATGCAAGGGCACAACATTTTTGCTGACCTGGACAATGAATGTGAGAGGTGTATGTTCTGAGTCACTCATGTTGGGCAAGACTTTTTCAAGCATATGGTCTGAAGACTGTAGGAAACCACTAAAAAAATTTGGGTCAGGCATTTAACTCACTCTGCACCCTTACCCTGATGGGGACTGCAGGAAAAGTGCTTTATAAAAAATTCAGACCTTAGATATAGACAGTTCCCCGCTGAATATCTATGCAGAATTATACAAAATGTTAATTCTTAACAGTCCATCTGCTAAGAACTTTGTCCTTCTGAGGACAAAGAACATTTCCCTTATGCAGAGATGCTGAGGAGTGAATTCTGCTGTCCCTTGGGCAAGTGTTTTCTCTCTCTGTAAGACAGTAACACACAATAAAAAGTATGATTACAAAGGATTAAAGCAGCTCAGTTAATGCAAACTAGCACTCTCTCCTGCATTCCTCACTAATACAGTGGTGACATAACCAGCCAAAACATGCAGCTTTAATTCAAATAAGGTTTAAAGAAGTTACTGCCAAGTAATTACACCCATTGAAGGCCCATGAGCAGAGGATCCTTCATTAACACCCCGCCGCCGTCCCTTCGAACCAGCTGCACCAATCTGAAGTGGCAACCATGAACAAGAGCAGGCAACGAGTTTTCATGAGCAGACTTGTGCCTGCCTTTCAGGAGACACTCTGACACATGGCTGAGCACAGCCACGAGGACAGCAGGCAAGGACACAGCATCCAAGGGCTGGCTGCCTCCTCAGAAGGGCTGGGGCAGCCCTGAGGTACAGGAGCTTTCTGGTCATGTCCTCCTTTATTTTTCTGATAACACGCTTTTCTTTGCAGCTGAAAGAAGGTGACAGTGGCACTTCAGGAACTGCAGGCAGTTTTCTACTCCCCTTTTCTGCTTTCTAATGAACTGCTGGCCAAGTCCAAACCATGGGTTCCCATTTATTTCATCACTAATCCTGGCCTCTGTGTAAGAACCTGTGCTTAATCCACAAAGAGTACCGGATGCTTCTGAAGACTGCTTCCAAGAACAAAAATATAGTACTCAGCTGGAGCTCCCTAAAGCCATTCAGTAGGAAGGATTAAACCCAGAGACTTGGATGGAACTTAGATCCAGTGGGCATGACCCTACCTGTGCTCTCTGCATTACACAAGGGCACGGCGTGCCTTTGCCTTTTCCTAAACCTCCTTCTAAGCTAATGACTCCAAAGCACTGGCTCCAGGAGCCTCATCTCACAGCTCTGCACAAGCACTCAGGGCTCACATCCATGTGCTCTCAGAATAAACCAGCCAAAGGAAGCTGTTTGTGGCAATGCTCCCAGGACATCAGATCACCAAGAAGCTGACCACTGAAGCTTCACCTGCACTGCAGCCCTGGGAACGAGTCCCTGCCAGCAGCTGAGGTCAAAATGGCATCACACAGCTGCAAAGCTCTCTGTGAAAAGGAAAAAAAACTGCTTCCATGCTCACCTGGAAAAGGGAGTTCACTGCAATGACCCTCCTCTTACCACCAATACTTCACATCAGGGCACAACACTGAAGCGTGAACAAGAGATAAATGGATAAAACAGGAATTTCCTATTCAAAGAGCCTTTAAAAGAAAGGTCCCTATTAGGCTGGGTCCCTAATAGCAGTATAAATTATATGCTGGCATTGATTTTTTCCTGAAGTCACCATTACCACAAGCTACAAGTAACTGGCATGAAGTTCAAAAGGTTCTCAAGAGTCCCCCCAATAAAAATCTGTCACAACTTTTATTTTTTGTTGTATTATTGCAGCACCACTTTTAACTTGCTCAAGACACAACTGAAAAAACACACGAACTTGCTCTCACTGAGGGTACCAGCAGAAGTTTACTTTCATGTAAAAAAAACTAACCAGAACTCAACTTTCTCTTTTGCAAGGATTCCCAAAAATATTTTTTAGCTGAAACTTTAAAATTTAAGAAAACAAAACCAGTTAGTCTCCCAAACTTTTCCAATTAAGTTCCCAACCTCTTTGTGACACATAAAGGTCATTTTGGTCTAGGCACGCAGGAAGATAATCCCCACCCTTCAGGCAATCGGGATTTCTGGCAAGATTTTAAGAGGTCTCCAGCTGATAACCATGAAAAGTTCACACCACCAGGAGTCCAGATAAGCTTTTAACACAGGAAATTAGTGCAAAAATGTTTTAAGCATTTTAAAGATCAATTAAGATGGTGTAACAGTCCAGCAAAGTAGAATTGAGTTCTCTGCTCCATATCAGATGGGTTTAGAATACAAAACAGCAGCTCTGGAGCTGGGAGGTGTCTACAGGAAATGAGGTTAGACAAATGCAGGGCAATTAATCCTCTGTGCAGTCAGATTACAGACTCCCCACATCCCCAGGGCCACCAGACACAGCCAGAGCAGAGTTAAACTGCTGCAGGTTCTCATCTTGCATCCTCCCTGCCCATCCAGGGGCCAGCAGTTCTCCCTGTCAGCCAAAAAAGCCAAACTCTGTCCTGACATGTGAGGGATAAGAACACACAGGGACACTCAAAACGTGCAGCTCTCATTTGTAACTGCAGATGCAAACTATGAGAAAAGCAGCACCAAATGCCATCTTCTGCCTTGTCAGCACTGGGGGCCCTAAAGTTCATCAAGGACACTGAATTTCGGAGAAGCAAAGATGAACTCTGAGTTCCTGGCTAGGGTGAGGAGTCAGCTGCTGATCCCTCTTTTTGGGATCTCTCCCAGCAGAGCAGTGACTGCAAACTGTGTGACTTGGGGAAGATTTGACTGTACAGACCACAAATGCACCCTCAGACACTGCCCTGGTACACTGAATTTCCCAGAATCATTCTAGACAGTGGCTGTAGCCACAGTGGTGTCTCAGCACTCAGCCTGCTAGGAAATATTATTTCCCAAAGCATTAAGAAAATCCTTCATAGCAGGTTAGTGCTACACACCATTGTCTAGAACAACCCTGGGTAATCTTGCTAATTCATTGAAAGTTCAAAAGAAAATAATCTTCTATGCTAAATCCAGTTGTTGGGGTTTTTTTAAAGTAACAAATAGGTATTACACAGAGATCCATCGTATCCATCCATTTAAAAAATCCAAGTTTTTTTTCTTCTCTGTGATAATTCAATTGTTTTTATTGAAAAAAATCAAGTATTTCTTAAAGTACCATGCTCCAATTATGGTACAGGTAGCATTGAAAGCATTTCAGCTGTGTTCTCTTACCCTCCTGTTGGTGACCTCAGGTAAGTTTATATTAAGCCCCTTCCCCACATCAGCACTTCATTTCTATTTCCCACCACCAAACAGGTCTGGCTTTTCTCTCCCATGCCCACAGGCTCAGACACCTTCCTGCTGCTGGTGCTTTAAGCTGCTCACAGCACTTGGCTTTAATAGATGAGGAGAAAAACATAAATATTCTCTCCAAATTAACACAATTAAACCTCTCTCCCCCAAGCATCCAGGTCACAGTCACCCTCTACATAGAGATCAGCTAAAAACTTCCATACTGAGAGTCCCAGCTGACAACCTTTTGTGTCCCCTTCAGTCAAGAAGGACATTTTTTAATCTATTTTTATCACTGTCTAATCACACATGACACTTAGAGAGGACCTGGTTTTATACAGAGGTGTCCATGAAATGGCTTATTCACCTTCACCTTTTACACACAGAAATAAGCACGAAAGAAAATGGAAAAGGAAACTTTCCAGCTCAATGATTGGTCAGATATCACTGACCCAGAGGAGATAACTGACTACAAAGGTATTAGTGGGTCTGACATTGATTAGATTTGGAATTTAACAGTGTCCTTCCAAGGTCTCCAGTCAGGTGGGATTCCCCTACAAGAGGCAGGGCAGCTCTGATCACAGCACAAGTACCTGAGTCTCAAAGCTCCAGCAAGCTGTGAAGGAAGATTTTACCCTGCAAAAGCAGGATGGTTTTCCCAGCAGTTCAAAAGAAAAACATACAATAGAAAGCTCCTAGTCTCAGACTCCCCTCCTTCTGCCTATCCCCACTGCTGTCCAAAAGAGCAAACTCAAATCCTCAGCTATCTTCTGAGTGCCTTAATTAAGAAACTGGCATGATGAGCTATTTTATTAGAGTTCTTTGTCCTGTCATGCTACGAAGGATTAGCCTTTCCTGACTTGTCCTCAAGATAACAGCTAATCCTGATGTCTCCCTCAACTCAACAGGCTGCACAGATCCTAATTTATAACAAAATCACTGCACTCCAAGACAACAGTAATGGGGGGAAAGCAATGCTTCTGTTTGCTGGATTCATGGCTGAAGCTTCCTAAGAGTCTGCACGACACCACCAAAGTCCTCATTTCAGCAACCCTCAGCTTAGGCATTAGGTCAAGTCATCCAGCTAACTAAGGACAGATTAACCATGTGCTCACAAAAACTAGGTCAGTCCCAAACAGGCTCCACAGCTCTCTCTGTGTCAGCACGAATCCCCCAGCCCCCTCTCTGGAAAGGATGTTCTGCAAAAGGTGAGTGGGACCCACAAACACAAGTGCTGGTTACAACACTTGTTCTTCATTTCTACGACCAACCTGCATTCAGAACTGTCAGTAAGAAACCACTCAGTAATGTCAAGTTCTTCCTCTTGGGAATATCTGGTTCTCAAAAACTCAGTTATTTTCTAAAGTGAAAGAGCCAGGCCAGGACCTGGCTGCAGACCCGAGACCTGTCTCCCATTCCAAACCTCCCAAACCCTCCCAACCCACACCTTGGTTTCACAAACCCAGTCTGCAGCCTTTACTCTCTCCTTTGACCTCTCTGCCCTCCTCCTCAGCAAACACTAAAATTAGACCACAGTGGTCACAGTGCTGCCTCCCCCAGTGCTGTCACAGACTCCCTGTCACATCAGTCATGGATTTCAGCCTCACCCTGAGCCCCATGCATCACCTCCCCTGCCCAGATAATGCTCTTCTCTAGTCTTACCTGTCTGTCCTTTGACAAAATGCCATTCCTCATTACCTTCAGGGAGCTCAATCTCCATCCATCCATCCATCTCCAGAATGCACAGCCACCCACTTAGACCTTAATCTGAAGCCAAAAAGACATCTCTGAGGCATTCCAAAGATAAAATTTAGTGCTGGAGGAAAGATGGTTTATAAACATCCACCCTAAAACTCTGGGCATGCTTGTATGCTCCCCCTCTGACACACACAATCCACATCACAGGTTTTGGAAATTAAGAGATGCAGTGGGCTGCACACACAGTGAGATAAGGTGTCTGTGCTGTCAGGATTTGCCAGGTTTCCATGTTCTGACTTCAGAAAATGTCCAAGCTTTGAAGCCAGGACAATACACACATATAACAATGTCTGACTTCAGGAGTGCTGCTGGAAGCTCCCACCACAAAGACAAATCAAATCCTTCATTTGCTGGCTGGGAGTCCAAGGAGAGGGTAAAGGAGCAAGGACAACCAAACATCACAGTGCAACCCCAGTGCCCCCAGTGTCTGCAGAGAACAGAGGTGCTCCAGAACACCCCACCCTGCCCTGCTCTGCCACCACCCAGCCAAACAGGATCAATCTTTTTGTTAATGAGAGAAGGTTTTTGCAGAGGATAAAGCAAAGGAACTGGAAGTTGGCCATTAACAGCAGCACCTCCTTCCAGTCTTTCAGATCTGATCAATCACTGCAGGACTATAAATTTTTTTTTTTTTTCTGGCTGTCTTACAGAAAACCATAAACATCAATTTTGCCCTTGGGAACGTCCACCCCAGAAGTGGTACATTCTGGCACTGCCAGTGTACTTGGCAGATATAATGTGCACTTTAAGGGCTTTCTTAACTTCAATGAATTTCAGAGTAGCAATTATCTTCAATTACTCCTGACGAAATACCACACAAAATATTAATTCAAACCCCCTGCTATCCCTGGTCACCACTGCCCTACTTTTTCCCCCTCACCAAGGCCCAAAAGGCTGAACCTGCTCTTCCTGGATTGCTGCCCTTGTCACACCTTCATTTCCATGTATATTGTAAAAAAGTCCTGTTTCCTTTCAGGACATTTTGGAGTACTTGTTGCAGTTTGGAGGAAAGCACTGCTTTCTCCACACAGACACACTTGCTGCACCTCACACAACTTCTTCCACAACCTCAATCAGAACAGGAGGTAAATCAGACAAAACTGGTCATTTATAGCTGTCAGAGGTAGCAGAAGATGCTCCATTGGATCCACCTGATTCTAATGCATGTAGGACACAGAGGAAATAATTGGTATCACCTGAAAGCAGCAGGGCTTTAATACTGAAGAAATTAATGAGATATATCAGCACTGCCTTGATTTCTAGCAGCTACAAAGAGGCTGTAATAAAGTTGTGGAGCTGTTAACCACAAATTAGAACAATACTCATCAACACCTGCAAAACAAGGCTGAAACAACACCAAGCTACACAGCAGTGATTTTGTAATTCAGGTGTGTTTAAAGGAAATATTAGACTCAAAACTGAGATCAACAATACTTTTGGGATGGTTTAAATCACAAATGAAAGAGCTTGTCATCAAAACCAGAACACGCTCTCAGGCTGAAATCCAAGACCTGGCACCACATGGCAGTGTAGGAGAAAACAAAACTTCCATGTCCCTGTGATCCGTGTGAGATGGACTGGAGGAACTACTGGTGGGAGGAAAGGGGAGAAAGAAGGAGACTTAAGTAGGCAATCTCCTCCTGAGAATAACACCCAGCAATGTGCCAGAAGTCTAAAGTACCAAAATTCACTGGAAATGCAGAACCACTTCTGAGAAAGTTCACTCCAAGCCTTTAGTTCTCTTCAAGAAAAAGGACCACACTCTGTATTTCTCCTATAAAATCTCAAGCTCCCTTCTGGAAGCTTCAGAGATTTCACAGCTCCATTCTTTTCATGACTGTTTTCTTACTATTTGCTGCATAAACTCTCTGGCTTTGGCCTCTCCACCCTACAGAGGGCTGAATTTTACAACTATTTGTCAAACAGCAGCCACAGTCTGGGTTTTGTTTTTACAATGATGATAATCCTTGCCCTAAAGAACTTACATTTAACAGCCATGTCTCATCTGTGACTCACTCAACCTGTGTCAAATAACAGCTGCAAGCCTGGTCACAGGAGCTTAAAATCCATTGTGGGCTGCAAACTGCTCCCAGAGCAGCACCTGGGTGGGTCAGAGCTCCTCAGAGCCCAGAGGGCTGCAGTTGTCCTCAACCTTGCACATGCTGCTGCTGCTCTGGGCTGACACAGGAAGGCCAAAGAATGGTGTCAGTTCCTCCACTGTGTCTGCTGAAAAGCTCCCAATGGCAGGAAGAGTGTGAACAAATCCTCACAAGGCTTGAAATGGGCAATAGCTGATGCCACTCTAATGAAGTGGTCTGAGAGGCACTGCAGAGAGCAGCACAGTGACAGAAGCACAGGAAGGGGGAAAAATGGGGGTTTGAGACAGACTGCTGTGAGCAGAAAAACCACACAGAGCCAGGCCTGGTGATGCATTCGGGCACACCACCAGAGCCAGGGCCAGGGAAGATGAGCAGCACAGTAAAGACATTGTGGGATCCTAAAATCAGAGAAAGGGGACAGTGACAGTCAGGGAGATGAGTAAAACGATTCTGGGCAGGCAGCCCACCACAAGAACAGTGCAGGGAAAAGCCACCCGTGGTGAGGACCAGCAGGGCACTCCACGCCTGAGATGCTGAGAACGAAACGCGGCGAGCTGGGGGTGACTGCAGAGACCTGAGCTCCTCGCTTGTGCTGCCACTTGAGCCTCTTCAGAATAGGAAGTGCAGGCTGCAAAGGAGAAGTTTGAGGTTTGGGGTTTCTAAGGCCAACACTGCTCTGGCTGCTGAGCCCTGTGCTGTCACAGCTTTCGTTCCGATGGGAATTGTGACGGATGCGGTGGCTGTGCCCCAGCAGAGCAGGCACAGATAAACTTTTTGCTCTATCAGAAGCTCAGTGAAACAGAACATTTTGCAATTCACTTACAGTGGCCTGTTACTTGATGCTCATGAACGTACAAGACATGGAAAAAGTCTCTTTTACACCAAGCCTTCCTAAGCACAGCTGTGTTTCTTCACACAGCTATTGCTTTATCTGAAATAAAACACCAGGCACATTTCATCTGGACATCAAGAGGACCAGATCAAAAAAGATGAGAGGTATTTAAATTGAAAAGCCACAATTAAATGAGAGTGGACCTACTTCTTGTAGAAGCTGTGTGCTTTTGTCATTGAAATTCTTTCTACTCTCCCAAACAGCTGAGCCTTAACATCCCACACTCACGGGTTACTTCTGAACACCCAACAGTTTACACACTTCACACAAACCAATTTTAAGCAATTCACGGCACTTAGGAGACTCCAGCATTAAGGATAATAACAGAAGCTCATCAAACAAAACTGATTATGAGAAAGCTCCATCTATTTCTGTCAGACAGCATTCCCAGTGCAGTTGTATGCTATCGTTGGCTATTTCAATCCAACATTTGGTTATAGTGAATTTAGGGGCTCTTTGCCAGTATCAATAGGACCAAAATGCTGACCTTCAGTAACTTATCAAACGCCAGATAGCACAGGCATTCACAGCAGAAGTTATTTCAACTCTGAATGTCTATAGTAAAAATTTTATGCTGCTAAAATCTGTGGAAAAAGTTACTGACTCTTTACGAATGACTAAACCACAATGCTGGCAAGACATAAACTAGTTCCAGGTCTGAAAGCAGGCAACATGGAGAGGCACTGTTAGTCCAGAAAATCTCCAGGCACTAAAGATATTAATTAATAACTGCAGCTGGAAACTGCCTTCCCCTTCCTCAGAGGCTTCCCCGTCACTGAACTACGAACTGAAACAAAGCAACAGTTTCTGGGGGCAGAAATTCAGTGTCAAAAGTTAAACCCAAGTCTTTGCCAGTAAAAGAGTGGCTCAGCAGCAGTATCTGTCACTGTCTGTGACCACAGTGTCCCTGTGACCACTGCTCCTGTCACACAGACAGAAGAATCCCCTTCACCACATCTCATAAAAGGCCAAAGCCGTAGCTGCGTCAGGTCACAAATGTCTGTGTACAGACACAAACTGTTCAACTTCTTCTGCTTTCAACTTCTCCTGTAGTTCTAAGGCAGAACCATCAGCATTTGCCCTGGTGAAAGTGTAGCTCAAGCCCAGCAAGTGTTTTCAACCAGGCAGTCTGTAAACACCCAGGATTTACCTCAGGGAGCCCAGCACACCCAGGCAGGAGAAGCCTCTGCCACCCCTTGCGAGCTGAGCTGTCAGCTCCCAACAAACAGCAGCAGAAAACTCTGCCACAAGCAGGCTCTCTAATTTTTTTCCCCAAAATGCCAAATTTGCAGGCACATCAGTGTGGGCAGACCACAAGTTTCGGTAAGAGTGGTGGCTTGTCTCTGCTGACGTCAAGGACCTGCTGAGCAGGCGCCTGAAGGATGGGGCTGCCAGAGAGTGCCTGGAGCTGCAACAGATTTGGGCTGCCAGGAGGCAGCTCAGCACGCAGGGTTACAGTGCCAGCCACCATGAGACATCTCCAGTTTGGGGAAAAACTGTCACTGTCAGGGCAAACATCTGTCAGCCTCACACATTTCAGCTGCAGTAAGGAACACGGCAATTGTATCACCCATTTTCCATGCTGGCACCATGACGTACTCGGCTAAAGAAGATAAAAGAGGCTTGGACAGTCACGACTGCAGGCACTCGAGGCCATTTTGATTTGAGCTCATTCCCTTTCTCCCCAAATAAAAATATCTGCTCTGAGTAATGAACACTCCTCCATTTCCCTCCTCGCTGCTGCGCTCCCAAACTTTTGTAGGCCTTTCCGAGGGCGACGCTGGCTGGAAACAAAAAGCGTCGAAACCACAGAGCTGGGACTGCTGCAGAGCGAGGTGAGGGCTGTGGGGGGACAACTGCTGCGTACAACCCTCCCCTCTGCCCCCCAAAAAAAGACCCCTCCCCACGTCCTTACCTCGTAGGACCAGACGCACTGCACCCCCGCGAACCTGCGCACGCAGCGTCCCACCTCCACGTCCTCGTGGGTGGTGTACATCTCCCGCAGGCACTCGCCGATGTGGGGCACCATCCTCCGCAGCACCTCCCGGCTCATGATCACCCCCGGGCCCCCCATGCAGAAGTTCTCCCCCGGCTCCAGCGCCAGCTTGCCCATCTCCTCCGTGGTGCCGAGGCCGGTCTGCCCCAGGAACAGCGGCTCGCTGCTGTTCAGGCTCCTGAGGAAGTTCTCCAGTTTGTCCCCTTTGATGTAAACGTCGTCGTCGGCCCTCATAAACCATTCGTACTTGTCCAAGTAGTGGTCGTGCATGTATTTGAGCATCATGAAGGATTTCTTCTGGGGTGGGTAGGAGTCATCTACACCTGGAAGAGGCACAATGGGGATGGGGATAGAGGTGTCTGAACCCTCGCTGGAGAAGAACTCGACCTTGCCAGGAATGGTTTTGGACCACGTTCTAGATTGAAAAAGATGAGAAGCAATAAATAAGTATGCACAGCAGGGCAGGCAGAGAGTGCTACCAAAGGCTACAGCTCACCTTCATTACAGATTTTAACTTTGTAATGTTTTTTTTTTACGACACAAATGAGGACATTCACATGGCATACACGGCAATCGGTACAACATACACAAAATTTTGATATGATAAACATCTGAGTACCATTTTTGCACCTCCATATGTTAGAAAAATAATTCAATAGCAGCAGTTCACTAGTGGGAAGCAGGATTCCTTAAGCACACTCAGTTGTGCACTAACAGCTATTGATCACAGAATATGGAGGGGAGCCAATACGGGCCAACAATTCACACACAACTGAATTTACTGCTTCCAAAGCTTCCCTGCAAGTTTTTCAGCAACACAGCAACCTTCCCTTCCCTCTAAGGCTCCCCAAAAGCTCAAATGTGCACTCAGAAACACAGACTTCCAGAGAGTAAATTCACATGAACTTTGAAGGAAACGGCATCCCTTGGGAAACCAACCAAACAGCAACTTCTCCAGATGGTGTGTGGAGAAGCAAAGCACAGAGCTGGGAGCAGAAGCAACCTCAAGAGGCTTTGTCCATACCAGCAAAGTTCTAGGAGATGTCTGTAAAACTCCTAATTCCCACAATAACATGGTGCTGCCCAACACCTGCACCTCCAGCAGCTTTCCAGACACTTCATCCCAGGTTTTAGTGGAGAGGAACAGCACAGGAGAGGAGCCTTTCCTGTGCACAGCAGCACAGCCACGACATCTGCTCCACACCTTCCATCCTCCTCTCTGACAAATCCAACCCATCTGCGTGGGCAAACTGGGTCACTGATAGTGCAGGAAGAGCTGCAGGATGATTCCTCAAGGCAGAGCACAGCCTCCTCCAGGGAGGATTTTCAGCCATGTAACTGCTACAGCCTTGCCCTAAAAAATTATTAATTTTAAGCTTGCAGTACCATTTTCTGAGATTCTATCTGAGATAAGAGTTGAATTCCCATATCCCTCACAGAAAACTATTTTAGTTGGTAAACCGATAGATTTTGCCCCTTTTTATATACAGGGAGAATAATTTATAATTTTATTTGGTGACTGTACTCAGAATATAACCTAAAGCTGATGTGAAGACACACTGATGTCAAGGTAAAGGACACAATATTCCCTCAATGCGTCACTGTCACTCTGACCAGATGCCTCTCAGCACAGGCTTCCTGCCAATACCTGAGCAGATTTTGGGCAGCACAGACCATCTGAAATTTGAAATCTCCAGAATTAGCTATCATATAAAGCCTGAAATGTAAAAATACTTCAGGAGAATTATTTCTTAAGTTCCATTAGAAAATGCAGAGGTATTTAATGAGACTACTTAAACATCAACTTTGACACCTTAACAGTTTCTCACTAATTCCACTGTGTGTAATGAATATCACCCAATTACTTTAAAAGCTTTGTCTTCTGGGTTTCTTACTGCCATGGGTAGTGTTTCATAGCAAAAGTTTAGATCTGAGCTTCTCAGAAGAGCAGAGTAAAGCAAATGGAAACAATCCCATTGACTTCACAACAGAGGTGATGAGGCCTTTAATCACCAGCAATGCAATTAATGCACAGCACTGGTTATAAATCATCTGTTAAAGCACTGAGAACTGCCCGTTTCAAAAGGAGACATGGTCATGCCCTGAACTTTCACTAGCTATTAAGGAAGTTCAGCTGTTTATTTTCTGACACCCACACTCCACATACAAATCACCCACAGCTCTTCCCATATCAGCTCCCAGTCTAAGCTTAAGAGACTTTTCTTTGCTAAAGATGCATTTAAATTTTAGTGTCACTGAAAGAAAGTTACAGAGTTACACTGAAAGTTACACTGAAAGAAGGAGTTACAGGGAAATGCAGCTCCTCTCATCCACTGAAACACAGCTTTGGGTGGACCCAGGACACTTTGTAGACAACCACCGGGTCGTTACAAGCTAAAGTTACAAGCTAAAGTCTTAAGGAAATTTCTGTTTATTTACTTTTTTTATCCAAAAGGAAACAATGTATTTTCAGACTTGCACTTCACATCCTGAAAGATCTGCCTTTATCGTGACTATAATCTATGGGTAACACAGGATGTCTTCTATCACCCTGAGCTTTAAGCTCCTTTCTGTTGTCAAGCCCTTCTGTTGACTCCCATTTTAAATTTACTCCCTGCTCTCCAAATAGGTACCCTCACCTCAAGAACCACTAATTATTGTCAAGAAAAGAGCTCCCATTCAACAGAAAGGGAACAAAATGCATGCACATCCATAGGCCCTGGCAGGCTTGATTCCCACTCTTCTTACCCCACTAAACCCCTCATGTTAAAGCCAGTTTGAGCCCATCCTCCCATATGAGCCATATTTAGGTTCCACATTAGACCAGGGCTGAAACAGAGACATTCCTGCAGGTGTGAAGAGCACAGTGGGGACAGAAAGACCATGCCCTCACAACATCCACACCCCAAGGACCTGTGTGTGACCTGGCTCAGCACCACGATGTTACTCCAGCCTCGGGATCTCATGGCAACCACTCTGTGCACCAGCACAGCTGGACTGAGCCTTTGTTCACCTCCTGCAACGACACAATTCCTAGGATGAGACAACTCAACGTGCCATTTGTGACCGTGGCTTTGAGCGATTGTTTGAAGCCAGGGGGACGAAACCCATGGAAAAACAGCCCAAGTGTCTGTGACAGCACAGCACAGCTCGGGCAGAGGCTGAGACAATGCAGCCACCACGGGCTGCTCCTCACGTCGAAGCCATGGCCCTTCTTGGGGACAGAATGCAGGGAGAGCAGTTTGCTCTTTGGTTTGGTCAAAGGAGCCAAACCACAGAGGGGGAGATGAACTGCAAGCAGGTTTTTGTGACCCCAGTTACCAGCAGACTGATAATGCAGGGATGAATTCTGATCAAAGCTGCTGTTAACTTTTTTATCCCATGTTGTAAATAATCAGACCTGGCTCCATCACCAGTAGTTGTGTAGTTTAGGATGTAAAACCTACATTTCTTGCCAGCCCTCCCACCTTCAGTGTAGTTTACCTTGTCTGCTCTCAGGCTATGGGCAGCAGCCTGAGCCTTCAGCTCCTGAGCACAGAGCTCTTTTCTCAACACCTCCCCACCTCTGTGGCCCCACCAACATCCCCTTCCACCAGCTGACATCACTTTCCTGGTCAAGGTTACTCCAATATAAGACCTGCAGATTGTATCTCCAAAATAATTGTAGGTTTGATAATGAAAAAACTCAAGAAAAATACTATTTTTTTTTTATTTGACCCCCTCTTTCTTCTCCACTGCCCTGTCACACTGAGCTGTTTAAAGGACACACTGACACAACATTTCTGCCACCAGACTCCTGTACCTGCACCTGCAGAGACCACCTGGGCTGCAGGGATTGATCACTGAGGGCTTCAGGCAAAGCCATTTCAACTCTGTCCAGAGAGAAATATCAGCTTGTGAATACAACTGATACTGAACTGGTCATTTAAAAACCCTGACAGATCCCAACCTTATCTCCCCCGTGTAATCTGAATCTGCTGCTTAAGCAGGAGGATGTGCATGAATCAGGACAGCAAGGCTCTCTATTACCCTCCCCAGGAGGTAAAAAACCTGCATGATGCTGTGTGACCTGGTTTCTCTCAGTGCACAGAACTCCACAAAACAGAAGGCTGTGTTGACAAGGAAATCAAAGTAAGAATTAAACAAACACAAACAAAATGAGTAACGCTTCCTCAGAAAAAAAGCTCTAAGCAGAGGACATGAGTCCAGCAATGCTCCAATACTGGTGGCTACCAAATCAATTTTACCATCCCCATCTCACCCAGTTTTGCACACTGGATATCCTAGGTGGCTAAGGAAGTCAAAAGCAAACTGGGTGAAAAGATTTTATCCCAGTTGGCTCCCAGGTACTTACGAAATACTGAAAACCTTGTGCACACCAAGAGTGCTAAAAAACCCTCAGTATTTTTTAAAAAGTGACCACAACTGCAGTCATGAAATATTGTCAGAAGTTATTTCTTCATTTAAAAAGAAGCTTAAAAGCACAGCTTGCAGCAGGAGCAGCACAGATCTGGAGTGTTTTATCTTCAGTTTCCAGTATTTATTATTTATTTGTATTATCCTGCTTATCAGCCCTGCAGACTGGGCAGAAGCACAGTCAGTGGTGTTATGCAGACAGTGTTCCCTTTGTAAAGACTCAAGCTGAAGACTATGACCAAAAAAAATGTATTTGGCTTTTGTCTGCAGCTCAGGAAGTTCCATCAGAGGAGAACAGAGAAATCATTTTAAGTTTTGAGAAATAGTCATCTTGTATAATTACGCTGAAGAAAATCATAATTTGTGAAGAACTCAGCAAGACAACAGACATAAAAGACTGATGTCTTGATTGCAGCGAAATTCCGTGTTGAATTTGGGCTAGTTTGGCATAGCTGTTCTTCAAAGACCCATTCTTCCAACAACATTTGCTACAGGGGAAGCAATGAACCACAGCTTAGACAGGAGAATTGGGCATGGAAACCAGAATGCTGCTCCTGCACGTGCTACTGTAGATAACACATGGGAGGTCACCAAACAAAAGCTGGTTTTTTGAATTTCCAGATCTCTGTCACTAAGATCTCCGTAACAGAAATCGAATTTTGGGGAAAAGCTCCTTCCAGGATTTTGCAGGATTGCTTTAAAGGAGAACCCAAGCAGCTGCCACAGCTCTTTGAGTCCTTTGAGTGAAACTCCTCCAATTTTAAGTGATGCTCGTTTTCTGTCCATGCATATCCATCCACCTTCCTTGTGGACACAGGGACAGAAATGAATCTATCACCCATGGGCACACAGACAATCAGTGGGTCAGGCTAAGATCAAAGCCCAAGTGTCTCAGAGTTTTGGGCCATGTGGTTACTTTAGAGGGTGTAGGTGACTGTTTTACTCATCCCCCTGTATCAATGACAGTTGCTCTGTATGTTTCTTTCATACTGTTCCTTAAACACCCTCCCAAATTTTAGCTTACTGGTCAGAAATCTCAAGTACATCATGTTTCTGGTGGAGAGCACCTGAGCAGGACACCGAGTTCTCACTACTGCAACACTGTGGTACGATTCACACATGAAGTCAAACACGTACTGTGCTGGCACGGCACCCAAAGTCACTTCACCGGGCCCCCTCCCAAAAGGCAGGAGCTCCACAATCCACCACAGCAACCAGAACGGGCCAAACCACCCAACAGACACTGATCTGAATTTAGGAGCAGCACAACAACGTGTAAGTGCAGGCTTAGACAGACAACACAAACTCCCCCCCACACCCCAAATCCTTCTGGCTGCCTTTCACTCGAGCTCTTCCCAGCACTCAGGTATTTGGATTCCAGCGCCCGCAGCTTCCTGTGAGCCACCACCAACAGAGGCAGCACGTTGGAAATGGAGCCTCCCAAGGGCATCCTGCTGCCACAGGACAGGGATGGCTCAGCACCAGCCCCGGGCATCACTCATGGTCCTCGTGGCACTTGACGGTGCCGTGGGGACCGTCCCAAACCGAGAAGTGCTGCAGCTGTGCTCCTGCAGAGATGCTGCCAAAGGCCAGCCGCTGACATCTCGCCATTAACTGCATTCACACCACTCTCCTGCCACGTTTCCCAGGAAATCTAGTTGCTACGCAAACGGGAAAAAAAAAAAAAAATGGGTTAACTGCCTGATATTTCTGTTCCTGAGACAGCAGACTTAAATCTTCTGGGAGACTGCTTATTCCCATCCTCTCCTTCCTGCAGCTCTTTTAGGACAACTCCCCTCAACTGCAAAACCATTAGCACATATTGTTGCACTTACCCTGAACCCCAGCCATCCCTTTAACTCCTTCCTGCCCAGCTCTTTCCCTGACTATTCCAAGTGACACCGTGGCTCCTGCTGCTGCACTTCACCGGCCTCCTGGAAGGGAAGCTCTGCTAACCTGGCTGTCAGATGCAATCACTGCTGAGGCTGCAAAACTGCCCTCCGAAAACCTGTGGATCTAAAGCTTATTCTCTGCCTCACAGACCACAAAAGCACGACTGTTACAAAGAGCCGGCGGCTCCCGAAAATCCAGCAGGCCTGTTCTGCCTTGCAGTGGTCATTTTGCTCATGATTGATGTCCAGGAAGTGGATTGCTTCCCCTCTTGTTAGACCCTATCTGGATTCACAGCAGCCAGGATCAGCAAATGCTTTCCGCTCCCGGTCCCTTTTAGCTGTGTCTGTAAATGGCCTTTGAGCCACAGCAATTTGGAAGTATTCAGCCTCTGAATCCCTAATTCCTTTCAGCGTGGTATCAAGGCTCTGCACACGCTGCCACCCCGGGAATGCCTTGCTAGCAGCTTCCCATTTCACTGGCTGTGCCAGCGATTCAGCTCACCAGGATGCTTTGTCAATGTAGTAATCCCAGCAATTGTCTGCTTGAGTACTTCATGGCAATCAAAAGCCATTTAAGATTTCAGGTTTGTCTTCCTCTTCCCCCCTCCCCATCTTCCCCCAAAGACGTCTTCCTGTCACCAGGACATTAGCTCATTTCTTTCACCAACGGAGGTGAGAAAAACGCTTTTAGCCCTACTAAGAGTCTCTTTATCCCTCTCTTCCAAGAACAGACATCATCTCTAGAGGTTAAACCAAAATAGCAGCGTAGTAAAACGCGATACTCAGATCTCCATCTAAGGTCTGAAGGAACCCGATTCCATTAGCTGAATTTGTTAAGTTGTATCTTTAGCCATTGTTTCGTATGAGCAGATGTTGCAGATGTTGTTCTCTAAACCCAGCTCCGCCACAGCACCAGACTGTACAGCAAGCACAGGCAAAACCAGGGACAAGAATGCTTCCCACACCAGCAAAATGAATTCCCCCCAAAGAATACTTTGGACAACACGGTGATAAATTTCCCTTTTCCGAATTCTTGACGCAAAATCTGATGGATGCTAGAGAAACTATTCTGCTATAAAACCTGCAACGTGATGTCCCAACACGACTCCAGCCTCTCTGTATGTAAATCTAAATTACACAACCCATGAGATTTGCAATCCAAAATGCTCCATCCCACATGGTGAAGGAGAACATAACCCTGAAGAAACAGATTCTTTCAAAGCATCAATCATGTGCTCTCTGTAACTTAATTACAGGTCTACTGCTGGAAGAAGGAATTAAGTTTCCATTAAAACCATTGCTGGTGGACAATATGCCTCAGATTGCCCAAATAAAGCAACTTTACTGCATTTGACGCTGATATAAAGACAGATTTCCTGAAACCAGAGCTGGGCTGGGAACGATGGTATGGCCCATCATACATAGTTCTGCCATCCTGCTCTTACTGGCCAATAGGGCCGAGTACTCTTCAGTCAGGGAAGGCAGGACATGAAGAAGGGATTATTTAGCTCAAGACTAAAGGGGATGTTTTATTAAAGATCTGCCCCAGAGCTCCTGGCTGCTCCTCCGAGGGTGCTGGGGTATACCCGAGCTGATATTTTAGCTCTTAACTCTTTAGATTTCCTGAGCAGGCTTCCCGTGCAGCCTCCCAGCACTGCCTGCTGGCACCGGAGCAATGAGAATATCCCAGCATATTTCAGCAGAACAGAGAGTTTCACCAAAGCCACAGACACATCTCTCACAGAAGAGATGATTATCCGGATCCTGCCGAGGCTTCGGACTGAATTCCCGCTAGCCCGTGGTGCTCACGGCCATACCCAGCTACACCTGGGGCGAGCGGCACACACTGCAAAGCACCAGGATTGTTCCTGCTCCAAAATCAGGTGTGCTCATGTAACAAACACGCGTCTCAGAGACCCTGGCTCCTGCATTAGATCAACCATCTGAAGCACGGAGCGTTTCACTCAGGCTGACTCTCCTCATCCGAGCTGTTTCACTACCTGGTCCAGCCTCAGCAGCGGCTGCGGAGAGCCGAGCTGGGTTTCACTCTTTGTTCCCAGATGCCTTTCCTGGTTCTCATTCCCAAGCACACGCTTTCGGCTTGGCACAGCGGTCTTTACTTCCCTATCCAGGGGATTACAGCGGTCTCCAAACTTTATTTCTGTTACCATCAGGCTGTCAGCCTGCTCCACCAGCAGCAGCCAAGGACCGTACCAGCGTGGCGCAGCTGCGCCCAAGGCAGAGGCACTGAGGGACACACTTTGATGCCCGTGTCTCCGCCAGTGACCGGCACTCAGCGTCCCCTCGCACGGGCAGGGCTGCCTGACCCTCAGGCAAGGTCACTGGGGCCACCTGCCAGGTGGAACCTGGCTGAGCCAGACCCTGCGGGAGCGGCAACGCGACTCCCCCGACCCCTCGGGTCTCTGCCGAGCTGCCCGGGCAGCGGAGCAGCGCTCGGGGCACCGCAGCTCGGGCAGCCCGCCCGGACGGAGAGCGCCCCGGGGCGGAGCGCGGAGCGCCGGGGCTCAGCGCGCCCCGAGGCTCGCTCGCACCTGCCCCGGGGAAGGGCGAGCGGTCCCCGGGGCCGGCGGGGGCATCCCGGCTGCAAGGGCATCCCGGGCCGGGCGGTTTTACCGTGGGGAGACCGGCCGACCGGCTCGAGTCCAGCTGAATGGGACCGAACCGAGCCAAGACCGGCTCGGCTGAATGGGACCGAACCGAGCCAAGCCCAGCTGAGCTGAGCGTGACCGAACCGAGCTGAGACGAGTCCATCCCACCCGAACCGA
>VZTB01000658.1:618020-631464 GCA_013397245.1 Thryothorus ludovicianus
GGCGGAGCCGCCCCCGCCCCGCGCCGGACTCCGGGCAGGGGGCACCGGCAGCCGCGATGGAGCTCCCGGAGCGCCGCCCCGGAGCGGCACCGCTGGGCGGCCCGCCCCAAATCTGGAGGTGTTCCAGGCCAGGTTGGACGGGGCTCGGAGCAGCCCGGTCTGTGCGAAGGTGTCCCCGCTGCTCAGGGCAGTGAGTGTTAAGGGCCCTTCCAACACAAACCGGGCGGTGGTTCCGTGACAGGGACCGGCACCTGAACCAAGCGTTCCGCACAGGGGACAGGGAATCTGGCCCAGCATCCCACACTGGGACCTCAGAATTGGGACACCAAAACCTCAGCCCAGCTGTCCAGATGAAGAGGGGCAGGAGGCCAAGAGAATGTGGAAGCTCAGCTCTGGGGACAGGGACTGAGACTCTGGACATAACTCCAGGATGGGCATCCCAGCACTCTGCACCAGGACCCCATAGCAGAACCCTGCTCAGGGACCAGAACTGGGAGTCCAGCCCTTCAGACTGGGATGGGAAGACACTGGGACACAGATCCAGGATAGGCACCAGGTCGGGTCCCGGCTGCCCAAGCCCCAGCTCTGCCCCACGGCACACACAGAGACCGAGGGGATGCAGGCAGGGAGGAGCAGCCTGCCAGCCCTGTTTGCCTGGCGCTGGTGCTTTTGTGCAGTACAAGCTGCGGTGACAGGGAGCCAAGGCACAGGCACTCTCTGTTTTTTCCCACCTTGCTAATTAAACCAACCAGAAATAGGTCAGTCTGTTTCCATCCACAGGCAATAGTGAGCGCTCAACAGATTGGAGACTTTTTCTGTATATTGTGAAAATTTCTTTTTCCTTTGTCCACACTGACTCTCCATGTGCACTTCATCTACAGAGCACTTCAGCTTCAAATGCTGCAGCCACAAACCCCTCACATTCACAGGAAAAAAACCTTCCATTCCCAACAGAAGAAACTTATCAAGTACAACCCACTGACCTCCTGCTTATCATTTGTGGTTTCTTCCACTTCCTGCCACTTCGACCTTTCCAATTGCCAGTCTTTTCCATTTTAAATTTTATTTATATCATGATGTCATCCACAGCAGGCTGGGAAGAAGAAAGTTTTGGTGTAACGGCAGCAACCTCTTGAGCAAGAACCATTGCAAAAGAGGATGTGGCACTCCATTAACACTCTACAGCAATAAGCCAGAGAGACATCCATGACAGATTTTTTATGATCACACGTAACTGTCTCACTTCTGGGATTGAGCAGGTAATGACACAATCTGCTTATTTTATGAGTTCAATGATATGTCTTTTAAAAAAATGCTTTTGTTTGGGGCTTATTGCTCTTGTGATGGTGCAATCTTCATACCGAGGTCAGCACAGAACTTGTGATGTCAGGAGTACAAATAACACAAGGAAGGTGCTATCGGGATTTATGGTATTAAACAATAAAACTGAATACAAATAGAAACCAGATAAGAAATACAGTGAGCAGGAAATAAGAGCAGACATCTCCTTTTGTTTGCCCACGGGCAGAAGAGAGATGTGTTGAGTGAGATGTGTTTGTGTGAAGAGGAAGAGAAGAACTAAATGGTCAAAGAGAGAGAAAGGAGGAACAGTCCAAACTGGAGTACACACAAGGCAGGTAAGGCCAGGAAGGGCAGGAACACCTTTTTTTGGCAAAGCCCAGCTGGACTGTCCTTTCCATCCCCTCCCCAGCCACCACTGTAATTCCTTTCTACTTCACAATTATTTCTAACTACTGCTGCACTGATCCTTTCCATGAAGTCTGGGGTTATCCTCAGCCTGTGCCACTCTGCACACGTGGATCTTTTATTGTACTTAAAAAAGGTTCTTCATTAAACTCTGCTTCTCTCCTCTCCCCACAAGCCTGATCATCAAGTCCTGAAATACACCACACCAAGAGACATTTAAGCTACAAAAAAAGCAAGGCTACTCCTTTCCAAGAGAGGCACATGTGGCAAGTCCATGAGCAGGAATGAGATTACTCTCTGCCTGCTCCAAATCAGCTGTAAAAATCTCCTGATTCAAGGGAAAGCCACTGTGGCCTATGAATTACAGGAAAAGGCAGAGCTAGCGTGGTTAAAAGGCAATAAAAAAGAGAAAGGTTGGGGCTGGGGCTGAGGAGCTGTCAGTTGGCTTCTTCCCACAAAGAAAAGAAGTTAGTCATCAGAACTGAGAACTCCGTGAGACTTCAACACACATGGAAATGATGAAGCAGAGCAGCACATGCCCCTGATGGATCTCCTCAGCCCAGAGCTCTCCTGGGCATGTTCCCACCTCGCTGCACCTCCAGAGCAGTTATGGTCCTGGAGCTCACCAAGTGCAGGGGTGGTCAGAGAATGCTTGGGAAGGGGCAGGAGAAGGAAGGGGAGCTTTGCTGGTGCCAGGATTTGGCCTGGAGAGGAGGCAAGGTCAGATTTTGTACAAGATCACACTGTAAGGCTGAGATGTTCAGCTGGGAAGAGGAGGTGCCACCTGGGAATGCTGCAACATCCTCACACAGTTCCCACAGCACACCCACATGCCTCTCTTTATGTCATTTATTGTGCCAAATTCACAGTCCAAAGTTCCAGGCAGCACATGTCCCTTTTACTGCTTCTGCCCCCTCCCCTGTTCCTGCATAGAGCACCTGCTGGATAAAAAAGAGATTTAGGGAAAACTTGAAAAGCATGGCTTAGTTCTTCCAGTGGAATTATTACAGTTACCTGCCTAGAGTGTATTTTTAATCTGGATGGCAGCAAAAGGTCATACTGCATAATCACATTTAAGTGCATTCCCTATTAATACAGCTCTTGCTCTCAATAGCTGTCACTATATATCATGGTTACTATCTATCCAAAGATATTTTTCTTCTGTAATGCAGTCTACAAGCACAAATCTTCATGCAGCATGTTTTCAATTCCTTGTGGGATGGCTGGAGGAAGTACTCCGAGGGCTCTCCAAAATCTGCAGAGGATGCACATGGAGTGTGCTCATCCCCACGCTCCCATCCCACTCCCTCCAGTGAGATTAGCACCCGGACCAGCCGGTGAGAGCCCACTTGACAGGCCCACATGGTTTAGGTTCATAATCAGATTAACAAAACAGTAATCCTATTTTTAAACAATGAAAAAGCCAAGTCCTTGAGCTGCCAGCGTGCGTGTGTGTGCATACAGAATAAATGTCATCCTTTTGGAATAAAGAACCTGAATACCAAATGAAAAAAGTTTCTTCCACATAGGAGACTTTGTCCTGTAGAGAAAAGAAGGACCATCTTGCATTATTACCACTTCTTTTTCCCACTGATTTTGATCTCCAGCGAGCTCACTCCAATACTTGCAGGATGCACCTTCTACAAGATAAATTCTTTACCATATTTTAAAATAATAGTTGCAGAAGTGAACTACTCCCCAAATGCTCCAGAAACTTTAATTATGAATGTTCCAGTACTAGAGCTTATACTTTAAAAACTGCCCAGGCACTGGAAAATGAGCATACCTCATATATTCAATGTAACAGACTCATGGTGGAAAAAATCTCACTGGGCAACCAGTAGCATTTGTCTCTGTCACAGTATTTCCAGCACGGCTGCATTTTCCCAAATGATGCGGAAACTCCTTTCTCAGCTCCAGCAGCCTTTCTTTTCCCCCCCTTCCCCATCCCATTCTGGTCCTGCCACGGCCCAATCCCAGCCTTTCCTCCGCCGAGCGCCTCCAGGGCTGTCCCCAAAGCCGGCCCGACATTGCCATCACCCGGCCCGGGCCCGCAGTGCAGCGGGAGCCGGGAAGGGCTGGGAGCCCTGGGAATGCCATGGAAAACCCTCCTGCTCCCCACGCAGCTCCTCGGGAGCCCGCTCAGCCTGCAGGTCTCACCTGGCCGGTGACAGGAGCAGCGCCGCGGGGTGTGACAAGGCACTCGAGCTTTGCTTTCTGAACGTGCTGCCGCCAGCCCCGAGCCAAGAAAAGCACTGGAAAAGCCCAGAATGTGTGTTTAAAAAAGAGATGTCACAGCCTAAAGAGCAGAACACCTAAAGGAGTGGCAATTACGTTACCGAAAAAATGGAATTTACAGGTAGTGCTGCCCCCTCCAGTATGGGATAAAGTAAAGCTGTACAATTTGGTTTTTTTAAAGTGCATCTTTTAGGCCAAGCTAACAGTAATTCCCTGTTTTAATGCAGGGTACTAGAACTAGACTTAAATGCCAGGTATTTCAGGGTATCTATTTCCCTTCCATTCTCTTTAAATAAAACTTTCTAAGTTCTTTTCCCTGCCTTCCTCCACGACTGTTACCCGCAGAACCAGCTCAGAATCTCAGCTCAGTAATCACCACACAGAAACAACCAGGGGTAGAGGGAGGAGTGAAATTGCAAATTTACCAGTGGAGATCTTGCTCTGTGCTCAAAGTGCTTCTTAGCAGGTGTGCACTTCAAAATAAAATCACAGCAATAAATACACGAGAACAGCATCTGCCTCCCTGCCAGCACCCTGCCACAGAAACCTTCAAAAAATGAGTATTTTCCCCTCCAAAGCTGAGCTGAGGGCACCTATTCCACTGAAGACATCAGCTTCTCTTAAAAATACAAAGGAAGTTTTTGAAGTTGCTGGCTCTGGAGCTGGGAATATGGGCAGGGTGTGTGACAGGCTGGCTTGGAAGCTCTCACAAAATCAGCTACAACAGTGCAGCCAGGCCAGGACACCACCCAGCCAGCAGCCCTGTGCTTTTCCTTTGTGGTTGCAGAGCTGTTCCAAAAGCCAAGCTTTCATTCCATACAGGAGAGAGGAAAAAAAAAAAGAAAAACCCAAAGCTTCAGCCCATCCAAGTCTAGACCAGCTTTTTTTTTTTACAGCTGGAAATTGCACAGTTTCACTGTTCAGCTATGGCAGGACAGAAACACACAGCCCTGCTTGTGGCTAAACTGATCCCTGAAAAGGTGTCACTTTTTAGCCTGCACAAGGGCAAAATTCATGCAGAAGGTGGATCTGATGCTGAGATGTGTGCTGATAATGCAGCCAGGCTTGCAAGGACCCAACTGCACAAGAAGGGAGCTGAAAGAACAGCATTAGAGGGGTTTGAATGCAGCCAGGGCTGCTGGTAAAATGCACAGGGCACTCTCAGGCTGGATGTCATCCCCCTTCACAAAGCCCTGGAATGCAAAATCACCTTCTAGGGAGGGGAGTAAGACACAACTCCCCCCAAAAAACACAACAACCTAAACACCTGAGCTGAGTATCAGCAGAGTCTGAGCACAGAGCCACTGCAGAACAGCCCAGCTCCTTGAGTTTTGAGTCAGAATAGCACAGAAGTGCATAAAACACAGAAAATGAGATTTGTTAGCACTGGCATTTCACACCTGCACTCTGATTTTGCAAGGACTGCAGTTCCTTGCAGATACAGGTGCAGATATAATTTTCATTCACATTGATCTTTGATTGAGACACAGATAATTCTGGAACACCTGGGAACAGCTCTGCTGACAGATTCCCCCATTGCCCTCACTCCCCCAACTCCCTCTTCTGTTATTAAAAATTTCCAGCATAAGAAACATATTTTTTAAACGCCTAAGTATGCAATATCACTCTTAAAAATCTTTCCCTCATTTCACAATGTTTTTTAAAGGCATAAATAAAGCCAAACAATTTTTATGAGTCTGACAACATGGGCTGTTTTGTTAAGTTTTAACTCCAGTGCTCAGTTATCTCCTGATGAATAGCTAAGAGAACTATGCACAAACCAGATCTCATCTGCAATTTAAAGAAAACAAAAAACTCTGCTCCTCCAGCATATAAATCATCTAAAAGCAACAAAAAATACTTAGCTGCACTTCTCAAGCAAGTAACATTTTCAGGAATTTTTTGTGCCTCTGAACACTTGCCTGATTTTTGGATTTTTTAATACCCCAGACAGATTATTCTTCAGTGGTTAAATACCATTATACAGCAGTTAAATACTTTATTATCCAGCTTCAAGACAGAGGTATTTCCAGAACATCTGCATGAGTAAAGCAAGAGGATTCTTGCATAACTGCTCTAGTGGGGGGAAAAAAAAATCTCCTGAAGGCTTTTTAATATGATCTTTCATAATTCAAGTTCTTGGGAATTCATACCAAACCAGGAACAATGGATTCATTAAATAGTTCACTTTCACCTAATGCTTTCTGCATGCTTCACTCCTGAGCTATAAAGCAGCAAGCAACCACCTTTCCATAATGCTTGTGGTCAGGGGAGAGCTTTCCATTTGAAGTCAGAGGAAAAACCCTTCCCTCCTGTGCAGGTTGTGAGCCAAAAGAAAAGTTTTATGAACTGAGGTTTGTCCTCCCACCCTGTTCAATAGCTTAGAAGTGTCTGACTAAGAAAAATTCAGGAACTCGAGGATTAAAAGAAAAAAAAAAATAAAATAAACAAGGAGAAATAAGGTTGAAGCTTCCAGCAATATGTACGTCATTTCATTTTCACTTGACATGTCTTATTAAACCTTAGATCTGGGCAAAAAGCCATAGCCCCAGTCCTAGCCAGAAGCAAGTCTTGAGACACAGAGAAAGATTAGCAGATGCTCAGTTAAGACCTGCTTATTTATTTTGCAAATGTTTTTACTGAATTAAATAAACCCATCCCCGACCATTTTATCAACACAAGGATTTCTGCTTCTTTTAGACAACAATCTCCTCCCTTTGTTTTTCTGAAGACAACACCTCTGTCTGTTGCCTGTTTCCCCAACACAAGGGAGATGCTCCCTAAACCATTAGTCCTCTTTCCTGAGGGAGATTCTTCAGATCTTGAAAATATCCTTCCCCACCTCTATTTCTTTTTGCCTTATTAAGCATTAAAATCTGAAGTGACATACACTGGCTTCATCCACACACACTAGACCAAACACTTTGTTGTGTCTAAAGCAAAAGGTTCTGGGCCTTTAAATTTCATTATCAACTTTAAAACTCTCTCTAATAACACACTCCTGTTGCATTTCTAGTCAAGGGAAATAGCAATATGCATATAAACAGTCCATTCAAAGTTGACACTTGTATCTATTGATAAGCACAAGAGTAAATATTCAGAAACTCAAGCAGCCCCAAGCTCTAAGGAACCTCTGCTCCCTAGCCCAATGCCCAGAGACCAGCACAGGGACACTAAATTCCAACAGGAATTACTTCACTGCTTTCCAAAGACAACCTGGATTTTATTTGCCTGTTGCATTTTAGAGAGAAAATCAAGGGGATGGGATGCTTGGAAAGTTTGGTTATTATGACCAGTTGTTTTCTGTCCTCAGTGCTGGGCATACACCAGAAAGATGAAACACTCCTGCACCCCTCACTTGCCAGTGTGACACTTTCACTGGCCAGAGCCCTCCTCAGCTTTGGTGCTGCACAAGCTGCAGCAGGGTCACTTCATCTTTCACCTTGCTTTATATACATTTATTGCACTAGAACAAATGCCTTCTATAAAAACAGATGTTGTAGAAAACCACGAGATTGTAAATACTAGGTTTATGATGTTTGCAATTATATTTAATATGAATAGTGATTTTACAAAGCAGTTGAAATAAAAAAAAGGAAAAAAAAAAGGAATAGCAAGAACCCCCCTGTCTGCTGTCTAGCATCAGTAATCCTCACTGGTTTATTCACCATTTATAAGGAAAACATCATTCAAGCTGGCTTGTCACAGAGACTCTTCTGCAATAACTGGACTTTGGTGCAAATCCGTGGCATTTGTCAGATCACCTGTGCTTTTTCTGGAAGTCCCTCTGCCTAAATCCCAGGTGTCTGACAATGATAATATCCTTCCTTTCTAAATGACTGTGTTTAGCTGGAAGGTAAATCTGAGGATGGTAAATATCCTCATCTTACAGAGGTAAAGTGAGCATTGATAACTAAATTTGTCATAGAGCCCAGATCTCACAATCCCAGGTGATTCACCTTGGCTGGAAACTAGGCTCCCTCTCTACAGAAGAGTGAAAATTAACAGATTAGACTGAAATTGCTCCTCTCTTTGCCCTCTCTCTAAGAGGATTTTACTCTAAGGTGTTTTTCTGGCGTAGGATCAGCCAATGCGTTACAATTTGGAAACAGTGTAAATCAAACAAACAAAAACCTGTTTTAAGTTAACAAGTGCACTAAAGCAGCCCCAGAGGAGTCCCTGTGACAGGCCAGCTGCAGGCAGTTAGGCAGGGGGTAAGATCAAGCCTGCTAGTGCCAGGGGACACTAGGGACATTAGCCTCATCCACCTGCTGACGGGCCCCGCCGGCCGGGTCTCCAGGAGCACGTCCCTCCTCCTTCTCCAGACAGTGGGTTATAGCCTAGAACACACAGCAGAAATCCACTCTGTTAATACTCATCCTCCACAGCCCTTCACCAATGACCAGGGAACACCAAAAACAGCTCCCATAATATTTACACCTTGCTCATACTTGACACACACAGCATTTTAGGGAAAACGGAAGCACGGAAAGCATCCAGACTTGAGAGGGTTTCTTTCCTTAAAAGCCACTGCAAAACACTTGTGTATTAATTTCATCAATTTGGATTAAATGAAATTGAAATGAATTAGCATTTGATTTTTCTAAGTCTGCACTAAAGCTGCAGTGCTGCCCTGCAGGATAAAAGAGCAGCAACAGCAGCTTTTACAGTAAACTCCCTAAAAGTGTATCTGTTCTCCAAGGGACTTAAAATAATCCTTTATTCCAGTCCTGCAAGGAATACTCTGAAGGTCAAAAGGTAAATCCATTCATTAGTACTACAAAGTATTTTTTAGAGCATTTGAAAAGGCAAGCACAGGCAGTAAGGGAAATACACTTTAGCTGAACATCCTAATGCTGTAACCATGGGAAACTTCATGTCAGGAGAGCACATTCAGAAAGTTACAACTTGGCAAACAACTTCAATTTGTTCTGCACAAACCTAAGAACCCAAATCCTAGCAGCACTGCTAACCAGGGGGGTTTCAAAGCAACCTGCTCCACTGAAACTCCCAGCATCACCTTCATCTTTGAAATTTGTTTTTCTCATACCAGCCAAGTTTTGCTTTCTAGCTTAATTGAGCAGCTGAGCAGCACAGATGGCTCCTTCACTTCATGCTGATCTACCTCGGGGGAAGATCTGAGACCTCTAAATCTGTAATTGGTTACTTAAGCAAAGACTTTGCTGAGGATTAAACTAGGACAGGTAGCAGCTGCAAGGGTGCCCCAACCCAGCTGCCCTGATCCTGGCTCTCAGTACAGCTGACCCCTGCATTTCTCATCCCCCAGGGAGGTAAATATCCTATGGCAGAGCTATCAAAGATAGCTGACAGCATCAGACACCACACCCTCATACTAAATAACCTAAGCTAAATCAATTGCTTGATTCCTTCAAACATCAGGAAAAATACTCAGCAGAAATCCCAGCACTGCACTGTTATTGAGGTTTAGTAACTTTAATCAAGAATCCACAGGTTTCATAGATTTAATCAAGTCACTTACTCAGCACTGCACCCTGAGTGGGTCTCCTTTTCAGCCTGATTGAGGCTGTCTGGATGATCCACTTCATCATGGAAAATTGCCATTAAAATATACCCAAATTAGCACCTGCAGGTATGGCAAGGGCTGTTGGGCTGAGAGGAGAGGAAGCAGACTGCCTGCAGGGCCAGTGAGCCTTGCTGTGGCAAAGTGAGGCCACAGAAAGCACTTCATCCATCAAGATGATTCCAGCAGGGGACTGAGTTTAACAGTGAGACCTTCTGGTGCTTTGTGAGAGTTGGTAAGAGTTTATGCATCTACAGGATTTATATATTCAATAGGTCAGCATGGTAGTGTACAAAAATTAAGGTCACATTTTACATCAACATTTCTTTCATCTTCTGAATCTACGTAACAAAGTAAAATACCCTCATCCTCCATTTAGTTAGTACTAAAGGTGGTTTAAAGACAGACTAGATTATTGAACTTAGAGAATAATGGAGGAGGAATCCCACAAATACTGTAAGAATCTGTAATTCTGAGTGACAAAAATCTCAGTAAATTATGCCAAAGCATATTTACAAAAATTCTGACACATTCTTTTCCCAGGGGAAAGCACTCCCAAAACTTCCTGCCAGCTTTTGCACAAAGGGCAGAGCAGACCAGCTGATCAGAGATAAAGAGCTCGTTTGTAAGGAAAGTTTTGTTTCCTCCTTGAAAAAGACAAGAAGTATGTACAGAGCCCATAGGTACAGCTGGATAAGTGACCTGTTCCAAGCTCAGAGTGTCTGGAGGATTCCATACTCACCACCTCCTCTCAAAGGCTTTTTGTTTGGTTTCGATTTCGGGACTGCTGAGGCGGAGGCACCAGACTCTACTTCTTGCTGTTCAGAAAGGCAAAAAGTTACTCAAAGTGAATTTCAGCTCCCTCAATCACATGAACACAGCTATGATCTGAGTAACATGGCTGTTACCTGATTCAGTTTCAGGTTTCCTTTGTAGCTTTTTCCTTCCTGCATGCTCTCCCACATGGCAATCTTCTGCCTTCGCCTCTCCTCCTCCAGCTACAGAACAAATCCAGGATACAGCTTAATCTTAAACCAAAGATTTCAGAGCTAACAGAACCCCCAGAAACAGCTACAACAGACTCATCAAACTGTATTAATCTGATGCAGCACCTCTGAGATTATGGAAGAATTTACTCTTTTTAAACACCCACATCTTTTCCCCCTCCTCAGGATGCACTGACTGAGTCTGCAGCTTCTTTTGGCCACTTGATGCTTTGAAAGATTTTGAATGTAAAACAGAGCCAAATGGCAAGTTTAAACCCTGAGTCTATAAAAAGTACTAAGTAAAGGATATTGCATATGACAGTAATTTAATGAACAAAGTGGGGTTCTACAGAAGAAAGGAAGGACTTTTCCTTTGTTTTTAACTGCCAATATTACTTGAAGCATCAGCTATAAACTGAGGTCTGAGTGCAAAAGCAAAACCAGAAGAGGTGGGATGATGATCAGTGTTACTGCTCTGCTGATCACACCCATTTTCTGCACTGCCCCACTCAGCAATCTGCTATTCTTGTGATCTCAAGCTGTAAATCAGACCCTTAAACTGCAGCAATGCTAAGCTACATTTCTGACACTTACACTTGCTATTAAGAGCAGATAACACACACGTGCCATGGCACAATTAATTTAAATGCCAGCAAAACCCCTGCAGCCATTCTGTGCACACACAGCTAAGCTCGTGCAGGTACAGATTTACCTGTGCAAAAATGAACACCTGGCCCACAGTGACCCTGGCACACAATTACAATTTGCTNCTGCAGGTACAGATTTACTTGTGCAAAAATGAACACCTGGCACACAATTACAATTTGCTGCTGTCTTTTACAGCAGCAAAGGGCTGGATGACAAATCCATGAGTTAAAGGAAGAAATGCTCTCTGGTTACCTGTCTTTGCTTTTCTTTGTATCTTTCTGCTTGTGCATTCAATTCCTCTTGCATCCTGAGGCGAGCTGCTGCCAAAGCTTCCTGCCTTCTTACCACCACATCAGGTTCTAGGAAATCAGGAAAGAGTTTGCAAAGCTACTCAAAGTAAGTTCTAGATGGTGCCCTCAAAGGATTGTAATAAGGAAAGGCTCACATCTCTCCCTGCAGCTGTTTTGCAGAAAATCACAGCTCGAGTTCAGTTTCCAGCTAATCTTTTATAATCATTTATATGCTGAATTAAACTTCATCATGTTTTACTGTTTTAAAGCAATTACTTTAGCAGGATTTTAATAAGGACACAAATGTACCTAACCATAAAATTTAAACCTCACACTTCAAGGACACTTCCTTCTATTTCTGAAGGATTTGTCAGATACAAATTAATTCAGAAATATCACCCAGGCTTCTCAGGGACCATTTTTACCCAGAGAACTTCTTTTACGCAGAAGGATGAGGCAACCAGCCCACATTCACTCCTACTCCTTCTGGCAATGGGTCCTGCTGGTGTCAGTGCAGCAGTGGATTTAACACCCTCCATCAGCAGAGAAATCACTTACAAAACATGACACACATCTCAAGAGACACCTGGAGGTCTCAGAAAATCCACACTGAGTCACCACAGGTCTTCATGAGTGGCCCTTGAAGGTCAAAAGGAAAATTATACCCCCAAAAAAAGGCAAATGTTGCTCTGTTTTCTTCCAGCAGCTGAAGCATCTCCACATTTGTTTGCCTCATTTTTTGCTACAATCCAGTGATAAATATGAAAAAGAAATGTCAGTACTTTCAGTAATTTCATTTTACAGGCAGTTTGAATAATTAAATTGCCATTTAATTACCACCACAGAAAAACAGCAGAAGGATAAGGGCATGCAAATAAGATTTTACTGGGGCCCCACATCCTGTGGTGCCAATGTGCCCAAGAGATAGTGCCAAGCACTCATGGATTTGGCAGATCCACAAGCACAGCCTGTGCTTTCAAGCAGGATCGTGGTGGCTCTGTGAGATTTACAACCTGTGCCACACTCCCAAAGATAACACAGAGTGTCACACCCCAAATGCACACAGTCCTGCCAGAGCAGGAACCGGGAAAGAGTAACTGGAACGGGATGATGAATATTAATAAAAGGTGAATATTTATATTAGTATTGATTTAGGATTGGTGAGGATTTAGGTTTGGGCGTTTTGGTTTTGTTTGGTAAGTCTAGAAGTTATTAGGTGACTGACCACAGGTGCTTTTAGCCTGCATCCCCTCAGCTCCTGCACCACCAAAGAGAAGTCACCCCTTGTTCTGCGATGTCCCACTCCTTCATTCCCAAACATAAAACTCTGGGACACTGCTTTTCCTTTCTTCCTCTTAAAAACACTTCTCTTAGCCCAACCATTCCCGGTGATCTCCTCAGCTCAGGATCTGTGGGCTGAAAGGTTATCCCGAGCATCGCTCTCCATTAAAACCCCTCACAAGCGGATCTCTTTGGGGCCGTTCCCACCCCTCAGCCCTCGGGCCGGGCCCGGGAGCGCCTTCAGGAGCCCGAGGGGCACGGACCCGGCTCTGGGGAGCCCGAGGGGCACGGACCGGGCCCAGGAGCCCGAGGGGCACGGACCCGGCTCTGGGGAGCCCGAGGGGCACGGACCCGGCTCTGGGGAGCCCGAGGGGCACAGACCAGGCCCAGGAGCCCAAGGGGCACGGACCCGGCTCTGGGGAGCCCGAGGGGCACGGACCGGGCCCAGGAGCACGGACCGGGCCCAGGAGCCCAAGGGGCACGGACCCGGCTCTGGGGAGGCCGCAGCGCGTTCCGTACTCACCCTCCGCCGCCTCAGCCGCTCCGGGCCGGCCGCTCGGCCGCGCCGCCAGACTGCGGGACACCTTCTGCACCAGGAGATACACGGCCACGACGGCCAGGAGCAGGTACCAGCCATAGCTGGACAGCACCGAGCCCACTGCGACGGGGACAGGCCGGGGGTGAGCGCGGGCCGCACGGCAAGGGGCCCACCCGGGCGGGGGAGCGGCCTCGGCCAAACCGCCCCCCGCCCT
>VZTB01000658.1:637818-674505 GCA_013397245.1 Thryothorus ludovicianus
CCTCAGGGATTTACAGCTCCCTCAATTTACCATCCATGCATCCCGCTCCTCAGGGATTTACAGCTCCCCATCCCTGCATCCCGCTCCTCAGGGATTGATACAGCCCCCCAGCTCCCCATCCCTGTATTCCCCTCCTCAGGAATTTACAGCCCCCCCAACTCCCCATCCCTGCATCCCGCCTCTCCCAGCTCCCGCACACCTGAGCCGTGGGCCACAAGCTCAGAAGGGATTTGGCTTTGCTCTGCCCTAAAGCAGCACAGATGCCCCCAGAGGTTCCCTCCCACCTTCTGGTGTTTCCAGGCACAGATTTATCCGCAGAAATCCGGGCAGAGCCGTGTTCAAGCCCCTGAAGGGCTCCTTCCACAGCATCCCCCATCCTCGGTGCTGTCTGTCCATCCCAGCCGCAGCTCAGCCTCTGCTCCTGGACAGTGTGCTGTCCGTAAGCACCTTCCCCCTGCAGCATTTGGGGCAGCTTCTCTGTCACTTCCATGTGCATTCCTGGCCTCAGAGGTGCTGGGATGGGCTGGGGGTACCCCACAGGCTGCAGCACCCCTTTTATCTGTGAGGTAAAACGTCAAATGTCACTACATTTAAGTGGCTTTAGGAATTTGGGGAGCAGCAAGGGAGAGCTGGGAGTAGCTCTGGGGGAGCTATTGTGCTGTGTCCAGCCGGAAAGTCCCTCCCAGGTCCCTGTGTCTGAGTCTGGGGCACTGCCTGGCACCCCTGGGAAAGGCTCAGCTGGTGGGTGAACCACAGATCCCCAAAACCTGCTGAATGTCACCAAGCCACTGCTTCTGGGGAAATCCCTCCCCAGCCTTCAAGGCTCACAGAGCAGGATGAGAAAGGATGATTTCTGTCTCCATTGCTGTCAAGGGAAGGATATTTTTTTTTTGTGAGCCATGACATTTCTGTGAACCCAGAGGATGTGATAACAGGCTAAACGCTGCAGCCACGCTTGGCACTGCACAGGGATGGCTCATGCTTTTCTTTTGGGAGCTTCTCAGGGCATCACCCCGGGCATGACGCCTGGCTCAGTCCCCAGGACTGCAGCGTCAGAGCTGGCCCTGCCAGGGACCAGCTGGGCTCAGGCAGCTCCTGTGCTCCCTGCTGTGACAACTCCCTCACCAAAGCCGTATGGGAAAGCACAGAGTCAGGTTTTTATAACAGCTGCATTTGTTTTATAGCATAGGAGGGAGTGAGAACAAGAGGGAGCTGTCACAAGGAAAAACCCAAGAATTAGCAGCACTGTTGTACGTGACTCAGGCATCATGCAGCATTACAGACAGCAGAGACTTTAGTCATTTCAGGCAGTTCTCATAAGGAGACTCTTTCCAGCCTCCTGCAAAGCAGGTCCTGCCTCTGACAAGGCCAAATAAAACATGGACCTGTCTCCCTTAGCACAATACATCTGTTTGCCTCAGCTCTACAGCCACAATAGAATTGTAATTGCGAGCAGATGGATTCTGGGTCTCAGACGCTGCACACAAGCTCTTGACAGTCCTTTCTTTGCAATGGAAACTCAAAGCAATGATTTTAAAGATCTGTGTTCCCCACCTGCCAACTGCACAATGGCAGATGGCTGTGGCTGCAACCCCACGGCCAAACTGCAAACGAGGAGTGAGGCTGTGCTAAGATTTTCCAGAAAACAGCTATTATAGATTTGGCTTTGGTGCCAAGAGACAACAGAGAAATGAGCTTTAATAAATTGCCTAAAAATGCATTTATCTTGAAGACGCAGCCACTTTGATCCTCTGAGCATACCAGTCAGACTTTAATAGCTCCAAGCAAGTATTGCAACAGCTTGAAGAAATAATCTGAATTTTATTACTTTACAAGAATGATTTCTGAGGGAAACGCTGGAAGCTGATGTTGTTGCATGAATTCAATGTGCAGAATTTGTTTTTCTTTCTCTAGCAGGCTGGAAGGCAGCAGAAAGCAGGATAGAGCTGGGACTGCTGGGGACTGGTCATCTTAAATTGCTTTGCCTTCCCCAGTGTGTATTTTAAGTTATGTCAAGATGTAAGAGTAAGCATTTTCCTTTCTTTATAGCATTTCAGTATATCTAAATTTACCAGGGAGCTGTATTTAGAGGCAGGCTGCTGTAAGCCAGAGAACTGGAAGGCTGGCACAGTGCTCCTGATCCACAGCTCCTGTTTCTTCACTCACACATCAGGAGAAATGAAGTATGGTATTTTCCAACCAAAGGGGCAGAAGCCAGGAGTGTGTCACCCCAGTTCTCACCTCTGGTTTGGCCTGAGACTGAAAGGGAAATCCTGCAGCAAGAGAAGGAAGCACTGCATGTGATTAATTCACATTTATCATCTGACAAATGTGAAGACCAACAAAATGCAGGAGCCCACAGCTGCACATCTCTGAGAAAGCATCTTCCCTTGTGGGAGGGCTCCATTCTTTTCTTTTTTTCCCCACTCAAAAAGCTCACTTGCAGATATCCAGGCACGACCCTGGGCATTTGGCCCACGGTTGTTGCAAAACCAACACGACAAACAAAGGGTTCCACAGCTCCCTCCCTTCCCCAACCACACCAGCAGCTCCTCTCCTTCCCACACAGCCAACAGGGAACAGTGGCCCCGTGGTTCCCAGCTGCTGGAAACTGCAGTGGGGAACTGAGGGGCTCAGGATGCTCCTTGTGTGGGTGGGAAGGGGAGCAAGCCCTTCTGCCAGCTCATCCAGGATCCCCCACACTGGAGAATACACCCAGCTGTGCCCCAGCACAGCCCCAAACCCCAGTAAGATGGCCCTGGGTGCACCAGCCCAGCCTGGCACAGGGCAGGTATTTGGGATTTGAGCTTCTTCTGGAGGTAAAAGACCTTTACAACAACAATAGTGAGGTTTTTGCAGATGCAACTCATCTGTTCCTGAGCATTTCTCTGAGCTGAGCAGGAGCTCTAGCCAGGGGAGCTGCTTTGTCCAGCAAAGTAAGGACATGCAGTGCCTCCAGTCAGGGTTGCATGAATTTGGAAAAAGCACAGATTCATTTGTCAGGGGAGATCAATAGTTTATTAACTTAAAGATCAGTTCACCAAAGCTCCATCTTCCCTTGGATTTGGTCCAGGCAGGTGAGGGCTGGAGAGAGCGTGACTTCCCTCTCCTCACCTGGCTGAGGTGAGCTCTTGTGGGCAAGCCCAGGCAGGGCAGGTGTCGTTGCAGCCGAAACCAAGCAGGGATTATCCCAGCTCCGTGTGGAACTGGTGACAATTCATACTGGGAATTTCACTGGCAAAAGGTTCGACTCATTAAAACTATTAACAATGAAAATCAGAACATGCAGCGTAGGAAAGAGTGTTTACATACGTCTGGTGCAAAGAGTGGCTTTGCAGGGTCAGAGAGGAGAAAAGGAAAAGGAATAAGACACAAAAAGATACCCCACTTCCATATAAAAAATAGTCCACAGAGAAAAAAAACAACAAGGATTGTATAAGTTATTTTTTAAAAATCTGTAAAACAACATAGCCGAGGATATTTTAAACACAATTATATAAACACCACATGACTTACTATTAAGAGAGAGCATGAAAAGGTTTGTTTTGGGGAAGGGTCTTGCAGAATTAAGTTTCCTGGCTGGATCCCTGGAATGTCTTATTTGGGAAATAGATGCCCAAGAAAAATCACTGCCATGAACAGGAGGATTTTGTGAGAGAGAGAGGGGTGTACCCAGTGAAACGGGGGGAGGATCGTAACGCAAAATGCTGAGAAAGATTAATTGGGACAACATCTTGTATAGAGGAAGGATTTAGCTTGTTCCAGAGCTGACCTAATCAGCAATGTACAAGCAGTTCCAGGAGGGAAATACATTTCGTGGTAAGGCTGGTCTGTGTGGATAAACCCCCCCCCAAAAAAAAACAACCCTACGACTCCTTGTAGGCACACGGGTTTTGCCTGGCTGCAGTTACCTGCAGGGCAAAGCCTTGCTGGGCTGACACACCTGCAGAGCCACGTGGGGCAGCTCTGGCTTTGGTCCTCAAACCTCCAGTTATTGCCACGGCCAGAGGGAAGCAGTGACCGAATCCGAACAGGAGCGCCGGAGTGAGCCGTGGGGCCCCGCTCCGGAGCCGCCTGGTTCATCGTTTTACAGATGTACAGAGCACAGCAATGCAGGCTTAGATCAGCTGGCACCTGGCACAAAAGGGTACCAAAAATGAGCCAGAGTCTGCTCTTTCCTCGCAGGGTGTGTGAAGTCCTGCGTCCCTGGTGGCGAGGGCTCATGCCGGCCGCTCGCGGCGGGCGGATCAGTAGGATTTCTGTGAAGAACCAAGCGTGTGTACACGGATCATGCATTGGTCCCTGCTCACCAGGAGTGTTTGAGAGTGTTAATATCACCACTTGTCTGCTGCTTCCAGGCCTTGATCACTCAGGGTACGCTCCAATCTCTGCTTAACATATTGCTATAGAAACGCGCCGACAGTGATATTAAAGCTATCAAACTTACGAGCAAATGCTTGACAGCACCATGTAAACTCTCCCAAAGCTGAAAAAATAAACTTTTGTCCTAAACATTTGGCAAAACTGGGCTGGCAGTCAGTGGAAGTCCTGGATGGATGCAGCCGCTGAACTTTACCCGGCCATAAGACACGTCTGACAGCAGAACTGCACAAACAGCTTCTTTTCACAGAGCTTGTTTGATTTCACCATCTCACAGAAAGTCTTGTCAGCTGGGAGGCCGGGGTGAGGAACAAGAGAAAATGAGAGCAGATTAACATTTTAAATAAACAAACATTGCACGTAACAGGCGCAGCAACTGTGCCAGTGTTGGGGGAGACAGAATTGAAAAGAAGTTGCTTTTTAAAGGCATCTTTCACATGGTTTTAATGAGGGAATAAAGGAGCTTTGCAGTGAGTGGGAGAATTAGCCCCAAGACTAAACTGTAACGAAATACAAATGTTTGGATGTGTTTGAGCAACAGGCAGATATCCAGAAGCAATGCCAGGTGAGCCACCTGCCCCCCACAGCCGAAGCCCAGCCCACTGCAGCCATGCCCCAGCAAGCCCAGGAGCTCCAGCACCTTTATCTTTAAATGGGGAAGAGAATCCCCCAAACATATCATTTTTTACTACCAGGAGAGCACTAATGTGCCAGCAGTTCTGCCACTTACCATTGGTACAGGTTTCATTTGTCACACAGGAGCCACCAAGGAGGCTGTAACCTTCCTTACACCTCAGGCAGTTTCCACTGGAGCCCTCGCAGGCTGAGCAGTGGTCATCACACCTGGGGACAGAGACCTTGCTGTGGCCTGAGCCAGCACCAACACCCTGCTCAGGCCACCCTAAGTGGGCTGTCAGCCAAAAAACATCTGCTGGCACTGTGACAGCCAGACAAAACTAGGAAATGTGGAAAAGGGCAAAAGTGAGGTTTGAAATGTTACTGGAGCCCTGCGTTTGGTGAGGCCAGCTCAATGCCCAGTGACAGCTAGTGACATCCCAAAAGCTCTTGCCTTCTGGGAACATTCAGTGGGACATACACCTCACCTCCCAGCCATGCCAGCTAGAAAAAGAGCTGCAAAGGGAACCTGTGCTGCTCCCATCCATTTGCTCAGAGTAAGGAGCCCAGCACTGTGCTTCCTGCCTGGGGACAGCAGCTTGTGGAGACTGTGCCTGAATCCCTGGGAAGGGATGCTGCTCCCTTGTTCCTCCCTGCTGGAGAAACAGTGCAGGTGAGTGAAACCCCAGCAGGCAGGGATGGCATTGTGTGATCCCAAGTCAACTTTAATCCTTGCCTTTCTTGTTTGCTTTCATGAGGCTGAATCCACTCCCACTCCCCACTTAAAGCACAGAGCTCCGGAGAGAGTGGGAGCAAATTGTTGCCTCCCAGCATTTCCCTGTGTCCCCCACACAGCCCCATGCTGGGCCAAGGAGCAGGGAACACTCCTCCAACATGGCCACAGGGCAAACGGAGCAGGTTTAATTGAAAGCTGAAATATTTACCTAAACATTGCTGCTCCTCCCACACCTCCTCCAGAGAGCCCGGGGCTGAGGCTGAGCCCCTTCCACCGTAGCCCTAAGACACCTTGGCTGGCTCTGGTGGGGGAGCACGTGGCTCCACTGCTCTGAAATCCACAGGGCAGGGGCGTGTGGGGTCCAGCCCTGCAGCTGCCCTGGCTCCCTCATCCCTGTTTTAATTTCCATCAAGCTGGGAGCTGTTTCCAGTATTATCCTACCATGGGTGGCAGTGCTCCCCCTCGGCCCTGGCTTTGCTCTGATTGTTTCTTACCTCTTGCAGACTTTGTTGGGCAGCCCGTGGCTGTCAGCAGGGTAGAAACCCTCACGGCAGGTGGGGACACAGTGCCAGTGGGGTGCAGAGCCCTCGGGGGTGCAGGGGGTGCAGTCCTCCTCACCTGGCCCTGTGGGCATAGGAAAAAGGGAAAAAAGGGTGGTTTTGGAGACAGTGCAACCATGGCCACAGCCCCACATGTGATGAGGGCACCAGCTTGGCTTTGTCTTGCTTGTGAACGAGATGCTTGTTGTGCCACAGGGTCCCACACATGTGCTTGGCTCTCACCCCAAAAAACTCAGCTTGCATCCCAAAAAGCCCAGCCAGGACCCAGTGTCTGTCCCTCTGCAGAGACAAGAGCTGGCTACCAGGGCTCGGTGAGGAACAGCACACCAAAATCCCCTCCGGGCCATCAGCCACCTCTCCCAAGCATGCACTGGTTTGGATTTGCCCAGGGTGGGAAAGAAGAGGCTGAACTGGGCCAAGGAGGAGCTGGAGGAGGAAAGTGCTCCAGAGAAGAGCTGGGAAAGCAGAGAGCCTTACTCTGATGCCCATGTGCTGTGGCTGGACAGTAAAGCTCAGTGATGGAAGTGGTATCATTAAAGGGCTTCCACACACCAAGCTTGAGAAATGGTTATGCAGGAAAAGGAGACGAGAAAAGGCTGGAAAAATAATTGTGGTGGAGTACATTCACACTGACTGGAATAAGAATTAGAAGGGAAATCATTTTCTTCAGGGATTAAGAGCCCATTCCCTTCCAGGCTTGCCAACAAGATCAATAAATATTTTGGATTTAGACTAAGGCAATTGCCCATGTATGATAGAAGAGGTTCATGACACTGAACATGGATTGTCTAGAGATCATATTATCATCAGATCTATGATGATTTCGAGGCCAGACGCAAACATTAACAATGGAAAATAATTGGACTTGCAGAAAGCAAGAAAGGCAGGATTTAAAGGGAATGCTGAGCAACTTGAGGCAGGTGGGGGAAGGCAGGAGAAGCCAGCCCAGCACCGTGGGGCAGCTGGGATAACACAGGATAACACAGGATAACACACCTCAGCTGCCTGACATTTTTATCCCCTGCAAAACCACCTTCCATCACCCTGAGAGGGTTTTACAGCCTCCCCCACAACCTTATTAAACTAAAGCACCTGGCTTCAGGGAGATCGAGAAATAAAAAATGGCTCTAATAAAAATGTAAAAACTCCCCTAAAAACCTTTCCAGCATGAACATATACCTCATGGGATGTGCTGGAGACTTGGGATTTCTTTCCCTCCAGCACGCTCTGCCTTGGCTCAGGGTGGGTACAGTGAGGATTGGCATCTGATGCATGATGGTTTGGGGTTTTGTGTGGGATGCTGTGGGGCCAAGGACTTACCTGTGCTGGCGGGGCAGGTCTCGCACCGCCGGGGCTCCCGGCTGAGGTACATGGCAGGCTGACACTCTGGCACACAGCTCTCCCCTGCCAGGCTGCCAGGAAAGCAGAGAACATTTGCACCCAAAGCTATGGGATGTGGGGACTCAACACAGCCCATTCCCATCTCCTCACCCCCCAGTGTCCTACGGCATCCTCAGCCCGCAGCGCAGGAGGTGTTGGAAAACCAGCCAGCTTTAGGAGAAATTAAAATCCTGCCTGGACCAAAGGGACAGCTGCGGGTTCCTTAATTAAGTATCCAGGAGGAAATAAAACTTTTTTTTTCCCATGGGCAGCCAGCCAGGCTCTCCTGAAGACCTTTTGCACCACCAAGGCTCCCCAGAATAAAAGGAAATTGGTTCAGCGCCGCGGCTGGGCCGGTGCTGCTTCGCCGTGGCGGGGATGATTTGAAGTCCTGGCTTTAAAGGATATTGGACAATAAAAAACAAGCGCCGTGCCGATTATGTCTGACAAGTGCCTCCACTTGTGCTTTTCTGAGGGAGTAGATAATCTTTTGGCAGCGGGAATTTGTCTGAGTGAGCCCCTCTGCTACACTGTGGCTCTGACTCACTTAAAGTGCCTGAACTCTGCAGACTGCTATGGGATTGTACTTCCACGAGCAACTGGGGATGGAAAACAGCTTCTCCCCAGTGCTGACACTGGGTTCTGTGTCCCACAGATGCCATGGGGCCAGCAGCAGTGGCACCCAGTGGGCCTCACAGGGTCAGGGCTGCCCTGCCTGCACCTGCAGTTCTGGAAAATCACTCAACAGGTACATCAAATAAAATTTTCACCATGGATGAATCTGAGGGAAGGGTTTCTGCATTTGCAGTGGGGATTCTCAGCCTGCCTGGAGCAGTTCAGGCTGGTACCAGCTCTACACAGCACATACCCACCACCCTGGAAAGAGCTGGGGGAAATGAAATTACATTTAAATCACGGTTTTCAGCTAAGAAAAGGACACTAATCACCACTTTTAAATTCCCAGACCTCTAGCACACTGCACCACAGCTACAGCATCATGGAAGCAGGATCTCTTGTCTTGAACTTAATTCACTCTCTAATTTCCCATCGGTTTTCCCAAATTTAAACCACAGGTATAAGTGCTGCAGGTATAAACTCCTCCCAAGCTGGTGTTTTACCTGAATCCCTCTTTGCATGCAGTACATTTGTCTGCTTCGCCAACACATTTTTTACAGCTTTGATGACATTTCAGACAGCGTTTCTGACCTTTCAAAAAACAAAGCAAAGCAGGTAGAATAAAATCCGGATGGTGATTTGCAGGCAGCAGTCAGAGCTGCAAAGCCCCACTGCACCCCAGCACCAGCTCCCCAGGGTGGAAAGGCACATCCCTCCCCAACAGATCCCTGCTATTGCAGGTGACCTTATCTGTCACCACTTGCTAAAAAGAAATATGCTTTGCAAGCAGCCAGGATCATTAATTACAGCCTTCTAATTAAGAGCTTTGAGTTGAGCACTTCTGCTTTACACCAGCCTCTGAACACCCAGAGGTTTCCCTCCTCCCTTCACCGTGCAAAGTGTGTCAAGAGGGAAATTCAAAGCCACTGCTCAAGAATCAAGGTGCGTTCTCCACCCATAGCACTTAAAATAGAAGCAACCCTTGCACATCCTCATGCTGCGACTTGCAAGCCACGAGAACCATCCTTACGTTCCTCGGCGTAGAAGCCGGGCGGGCACAGCACGGCGCAGGTGCCCAGCTCGGGGTGGTGGTAGAGGTTCCTCTTGCAGGCCGTGCACTGGCTCGGTCCCCGCCCCACGCAGCGCTCGCAGCCCTTGTGGCACCGCCGGCACCGCCGGGCGCCGTCGTCACCGAAAAACCCGGCAGGGCACGAGCTCACGCACATCCTGGGGAGGGAACAGGACTTTGGTGGCAGCACGGGTCACCTCCCGCCTCAGGCACCCGCCGCTGTCCCCTGGCCCTCAGCACTTGGGGTGTTCCCCAGCCTTGGCAGTTTACTTCTTATTCTTGTGATTTACAGTGTCTTGAAAGTCACAGCTCTCATAAGGAGATGAGAAGTCTCTTGTCCCAGCTGTGGGTAAAGTTTCCCTGTGCCATCCCAAGAGACTGAGGAGTGGAAACCCTAGTTCCTAGGCCCTGTTTTGGCAGCCCAGCTGGCTGTCCCTTGGGTGTGGGTGACCCCAGCCAGTGAAGCCAAAGCTTCTTCCCTAACATGATTATGTGGCCAAGATCCTCCAGAACTCTCCACTCCCTGTCCTCCACCCCACCATACCCCAATTCAGGATCCTCACACCTCCTCCTTCTCTACCCATTTAATTTCTCATACACTTCTTTCTCTACGCAAACATTTATTATCCGCATTAAACTGTGAGACCTGAGGAAAGGTGCTGCTGTCGCCCGGGGACCCCTTGGGGACACCCCACCACCCCTCACCTGCCAGTTTTCATGCTGCCCAGACTGTAGTGGATGCAGTTCAAGCACTGGTCAGCGTTGGGGCCATCACAGCCCTGGTCACCACACTCAGGGTGGCACGGACCTGAGGAGGGAGAGACCAGCTCACTGTGAGAGAAGCTGAGCACCCTCCAGGCACCACTGCCAGGATGCCCTGAGCACACCCTCCCTGGACCAATGGACACCTGGATCCTTCCCCCATCTTATTCTATATCCTATAGCTATTATATTTTAATTTTTATCCTATCTATCCTATGGAGCTGCGTGTGTCTTTCCTGCAGCTCATCCTTCCCAGAATGAATCCCACTCAGCCATCCTCTGGTGCAGGAGCAGCTTTGAAAGAGGGACCTGCTCCTCATGTAGCAGCAGAGACACTCGCCCCTGCCTGTGCTGGAGGAGGGAAGGTGGGCAGAGAAGCTTTTTTTACCCCTCAAACAGCTGCACCACCAATTTGTGGCTGGGACGGGGCATTTTCCTACCTTCTAATTTCACCATCCTGCTGCCCCGTGCTGGCCACAGGCTCTGCTCCTCCCAGCCCAACTCAGCCCCAGGCAGGATCAGACCTTGTGGCTCCCCCAGTTTTTATCAGTTCATTTTCCTGGATACTCTGGGTGGGTGGGGAACAATGTGGCAGTTCAGGCAGTGCTTACCTGCGTACTCCTCCTCCTCCTCTGCCACCTCCACCTGGCTCTGCAGGAAGGCAGCTCTTGATGGCTCCATCTCTGACGTTGGAACTTCCAGTGACCTCCCCCGGGACTGGGGCCCACTCAGTGCAGTGTAGGGGTGCTCGCCTGTCCCGTAGAAGATGAGGCTCCACTCCTTCAGCTTCCCTGTGGGGAAGATGCAACATCACCCATCCCACTCCCTGCCTCGCCCATCTCTGGGGGACCCAATTTTGAGGGAAGCAGGAGGAGGATGGACTGGGTGTCACTGCTGGCACAGCAATACAGAAGCAAACAGTGAACATCCAGAAATGTTCATGAGCCCCTGAGCTTCCAGCCCACACAAATGCAGCTGTTTAAGGCACTTACAAGGGATTTTTAATTCCATAACTCATCTGAAGAACTGCAGCATCACCACAGTCTCTGAGTCCAACACTGAAAAGAACCAGTAATTTTAAAAGCTCCACAATAGAGGATTATTTCTGTCTGACAAAGGCCACCCGGCACACACTGGATTATTTCTTGCTGCTGTTGCTCCAGCCATCTCTTTGCCTGACACAGCAGAGGTCTGAGCTTGGCATCCCCCAAAACACTGTAGTGCACCTGGTGAGACCCCCCCAAGGCTTTACACCCACACCAAGACCCTCCACGAGCCACATGGCTTTGGGGAGAGAGTCCAAAAATGCTTCTGCTTCTTTCCAGCGCTGCTTTTCTTCCAATTCCCCATCAATGCAAGTCACCTCATGCCCGCAGCGTGCTCAGCTTTAGCTCCTAATCCCTGTGTTTCCAGGAAGGGCTTAAAATTTGCAATACCCAAATCCCTTGGCTCGCCCAAAGGCATGAGAGGACACACCTGCTGCACTGAGTAGCGCTGGTGTGGAGCCTGCAAAGGGTCAAGCTCCAGCAGCATCAGCTGGGGAAGTGCCTTTGCCAAAAGAATTGAATTTGCTTTAAATCTAGAATATCCTGTGTGAGGAAAGCCCAGGCTGCATGTGGCTGATGTGGGGGTGTAGCAGTAGCAGCGACATGACACTCATAATATTTAATTGATATTAAATTAACCAATTTAGTGGTATTAAATTAACATTTAATATCCATTTCTGCTATGAGCTGGGAGCATCTTCCCTCTCCTTCCTCTAGCTGTGCCCTCTCTGCTTCAAACCCAGTGCAGACTTTTTGAGGGGATGATTTAATGCACTCGTTTTCATTTTGTTTTGCCAAGCCCTGATGCCCGTGAGGGGCTCAGAAACACCCACCACAAACTGTAAATACCGTGGCAAAAACAGCTCTGTGGGCACTTTGCTGCTGCTCTCAGAGTTCAAAAGATTTGGGGTGAAGGCAGCAAACAGAAACACTTTCTGTGCAATGCACCCCCACGTGCACCTCCTGCCAGAAAACAGCGTGGGAGAAATTTTTAATATACTCCTGGCTTCCTATCAGTGATTGTGTGGATTTAACACCCCCACAGCACACGCCAGCCCCAGGCAGGATGCCCCCAGCCAGCGAGGCGGCCGCCGCTTCCCGGCGGGGCCAGAGCCTGCCCACACAGCTCCTGTGCAGGGAAGGGGTCAGGGAGCAGGCAGCCAAACTGGGGAATGGGGAGAACACAGCAGGGTTGGGGACATGCAGGGGGCCAGGCTGAGCCCAGCCACCCCCCACCAGCATGGTGGCAGTCCAGGGAGGATGTCCATCCGTCTGCAGCCCGAGGGGCATCGTCCTCTTGCGCCGTTGCACAACCAGCCCACATGCCAGATGTCCCAGCAGTGAAGCAAAACAAACAAACAACAATTACAGCTCTTGGGTTTCCTCGTTTTGACTCATTACAGTTTAATTTTGGAAACCTGGCTCTCGGGTGCAGCCAGTTTACTGCTGCTCCTGCTGCAAGAAAACCAGCTTCCAGCTCAGCCAGACCAGCAGCCTCCTGCATTCAGAGCTGACATTTCATTCCCATTTTTGAAAATCTGGGCAATACAGTTTTGCTGGAGACCATAAAACTCACAGCAAAATTTACAGCCAAGCGAAGCAGCCTACAAAGGGTTTTGAGAGGGACTGGTGGGCACTGGGGGATCCTTACCTTGCACGGCGGGGTTGCGCACTTGGGACGGCGTGTCGTGGATCTCCAGGGTCCACTCCCCCGCTGCCCTCTCCCCCCAGCAGTGGACAGTCATGAACTCCCAGCCCTTGAAGCCTTCATTGGAGTGGTCAAACACCCTGCAAGTAATGCCAGGCATCAAGAAATGTGATTTTGAATGTCGTGTTTTATCAGAAAAGGTAGATAAGGAATTGAGGGCTTTAGGGATCCTTGCACACACACACCCTTGCACAAAGCTCTCCTGCAGCTGAAACCAGCGCATGCTTCCCACCTTCCCCCAAAAACCCCAGGAAACTTACAGCAACCCCCTAAAGGAGGATACTGCCCAGCCCGGACATGCCCTGGCTCTGGCTGCTCTCACCTCCTGGCGAGGAGCTGTGACCGTGTCCCAGCTGGAGAGATGAGGCTGATCTGCAGGTCCCCCCGGCGTGGGTGGGCGATGCTGAGCCGCAGCACCACGTGCTCCAGGTACAGCACGTGCTGGTCCCGCTGCTCGGCGCAGGCGCTGCTCAGGGTGCTGGCACGCAGCACGTGGTCAGCTCGGATGTACCTGCCAGGGACAGGGCACGGCGTCAGGACAGGGACAGGCTGCCCCTGCCCCCCAGGCATGGACGCCCTGTTAGATTTGAACCTGGTCTCCCGCTGCTTCACAGCAAAAATTATCTTATCTGCCACTGCAATTCCCAGTGTCCTAGCATGGGAATTTGCTGAATTGCTGGATGGTAACGAGATGAGTTGGAAGTGCTTCGAAGATCTATGCCTTATGGGCTGCAAGGGCGCTGCTTTATTATAATTACGAGTGCAGAGCTCCTCTTTGGGCTGTAATTAGTGTCTGTATCAGATAAATAGCTTCATGAACACACTTGGCTCCACACTCATTCCTGTTTTGCATATGCAAGTCTCTAAAAGACTTTTCTGATTAACAACTCTCTTGCTCTACAGCCAGGCATTGGTAAATGAGGAGAGTCCACTTGGTCAGATCCCTTATCCCACTCTTCACCTAGGAGGGACTGACCTACCAAGGATGAGATGTGAAAATGAGCTGGATTGAACCTGAAGCCAAATTCAAAGAGAACCAAGACACCGGAAATTTGGTAATCTTTGCAACAAATCACCAGTTTTTGATGTCTTCCGTCAAGACAAAGTGTTCAGTGTAAGGGCAGAGAGACCAACACATAGAATCCAGCAGGCAAGGTGGGTTTGATCTCTCNATCAAGACAAAGTGTTCAATGTAAGGGCAGAGAGACCAACAGGCAAGGTGGGTTTGATCTCTCACTGTCAGCCTTCAAAAATTCCCCACTGATCACTTGTCTGGGAACCAAAATCTTGCAAAATGGAAAAAATAAAATCACCCACTGTCAAAGTTGGTCCTGGAGAGCCCTAATGGGACTTGCACTTCACCGAGCCACAGGCACAGACCCCACAACACTCACTTGGGCACCCTGTCCAGGCTTCCCACGCAGACGTGCTGGGGAGGAACCATCTTCCACTTCTTGGCTTCCACCACAATAGCATCAGCATCCACCAGCCCAAAGCCATATAGATGGCTAACTGGAAAGAGAGAAGACTCAGAAATCCCCCAGCAGGGATCAGGAGCTCCTCCTCAGTGCTTGGTGGAGCATCCTCCAGCCATCAGGGAAGGCATAGAGTTGACCTCGTTGGTGTTTCAGCTCATCACCCTGGCCAAGTTACACCCCAAATCCACACAGGCATCATGGAAAACTCATTGCTGGGAGCAGCCCAAGGAAAGTAACAAGAAACTCTGTAGCTCAGGAGAGTCTCCACCAAGCAAGTTTTCCAAAGCTCCACCAAGCAAGAATTCCAAGCATCTCATCCCATTAATTATTGCCCTCTCCTCCCTCCACTTAACAGCCTGAAGTTAGGAACCCCCAATAAACCATGGCCACCCACGGTGAATTGTCCCCATAAGTGAAGCTCTGGAGAACTTTATTTTCCCTTGGCTGGCCATTCTTGGCCTGCTATCCCCACAGCCTCTCACCTTTATGCCCTGCTCCATTGGTTTTCCAGTCAGGTGCTCGCAGGTGCCCAGGCCGCGAGGTTTTGACCAGCAGATGCTGGACATCCCTCCAGGTGAGCAGGGGGCTGCAATGACACGTGGCTCATGGGGTGGCTCTGCTGTTCCCAGTCCTCCCAACAGCAGCAGGTACCCCACTGAGTTAAAAAAAAAACCAACACACCAGCCACCCCTCTTTCCTGGTTGGAAAAAAGCAAGAATTGATGATTTAAATGATGACACCACTTGAGGTGCCTGAGCAGAGTGGTGTGCCCCAGGAAGGGAAGCCACATGCCCATGGGAATTGCAGGATTTACTCCTGGATAAGACCATCTTGCTCTCAGGCTCTAGGGTAGAAATGAAGCAAAGCAAGAAGGCTTTCCCCATATTTTGCAGGAGACAGGGAGCAAAGCAGATCCTGAGGAAGGAGAGTGGGCTCAGTAGCTCACTGATACAGAATTCTCAGCACACCTTCCCTTTATAGGAATAATAGCAAAAAATTGCTGGAAATAAAACCTGAGTTGTTCATTAAACAGAAAAATTAAACCCAAATGGCCTCTACCTCCCCAGGCTGAGTTTGTGTGTTCAGAGTGCTGGACACCAAGTGCTCTGTGCTTCTGAGCCCCCTCACAACCCCAGCTCAGGGATATTGCTGGAAAATTTTCCCTGCTTTACTTACAGTCAGTTGTTCAGCATCTCGAGCTGGGATTTATATTGCTCTCCAGCAACATTTAAAGAAAGAAATTCAATTTATTCTGTCTTGTCATAATGGAATGCCTGAACATCAAGCTCTTGTAGTTAATGTTGCAGTTTATGCCTCAGCTAAACAATTCAAAAATTACATCTAAAGCTCTTAATATATTTGTAATGAAAACGGCATCTCCGGAAATGCTCTCACCCGACCTGGGTATTGGGATTAAACCAGAGGAGGAGGAATGGAGCCACAATCACCATTCCTGGATGAGAGTGCAGCACTGCCCTGAGGCTTATTCTTATTCCCAGCCTTAATTTTATTTCCACTCCATAAAAATAATAATAAACTCATGAGAAGACACTCCATGGAGAAACACAGGGATGCCCAAAGGCTGTTCCTGGGCTGGGGGACCCTGATGGAACCAGGATGGGATTGGGATGGGGACAAGAGAAAAAAAGCAGCTTGTTTGAACCAGGGGGATGTTGCTGACTACCAAGTTCTGTGAGTTTTTGACATTATGAAAAAGTAGTCCTTTTCCCCCAGAAATGCAACACTTGCTGAAAACCATCACTTCTGCTGACATTTCCCAATGTCTGTGATGTTTTCTGACTTTTCTTTTTTCCAGGAAGTATTTATGAAACTCCCGTTGGAGCTGGCTGTCAGCAATTGCAATGCACCTACTGAAAAGCCTGACTGATGTGACCAACCCCAAACTTTTCAACAGATGGCAACAAGTGAAGAATTAGATCAATAAAACACCTGTGGGAAGATCAGATTCAAAACAACAACACTGCCAGAAAGGAGCGATTTAAAATTGTGTCATTTTAGTCGCTCCAGAGGAAACAAAACTGCTCCAGAGGAAACAAAACTGCCTCGTTTCTTTCAGGTTCTGCTCACCAGGTGCTAAACGTGGGAACATTTCTGCTGACCAGGTTCCACTTACTTTGCCTCCAGGGCCAAGGCGATGATGCCCGCGACCATCGGGGCGGACACGGAGGTGCCGGTGTGGCCGTCGGTGCAGCGGTGCCGGAGATCCGTGGTGACCTGTGGAGAGAGGAGCTGCAGCCTCCAAAATGCTCCCAGCATGGGCACTACCCCATCCAGCATCCCAGATTTGCTTGGGATGCTGCCAGAGAGGAGATGAGCCTGCTGGTACCCAACCTCTGCCACTACTCCAATGCCATCAGGGGGCACAGAGCCCCAAAAATGGGGTGCAGATACATTTGGTGCATGAGAAAACATCCCTGTGCTTGTATTTTCCTTTGCTCAAAGGTGCAAAAACTATTTGAAAGGGGGAAAAATCCATTTGGCTGTGGATCAGCTGGAGGAAAAGGTGGATGGAGCAGTGTGAGCTGGTGTGGGTAAATGTTCAGGGGTGAATGTTGAGCTGGGCCATATTAAACACTTTCCTTAAAGCCTCCAGCTCCTGGTCTGGGGCAAGAGTTGCCACTGGCATAGGGAAAAAAAGAAAAAAAAGGCCATTTCCTTTTTTGTTTTAAGAGAGAGCATGATGTTTGGGTACCAAAAGTTTGGAAAGGAGGTGGGGTCCAAGAATTGCTTTTTCTCATTTTAAAAGGCTCCTAAGTTTTGAGTTAATCTGGTGATTTCTGGATGGGAAGCTGGTTTGGGGTTTTGCCCAGCAGTGCTACAGTAGCACTGGACTGGGGCTGGCCTCAGCCCTGCTAACACTCCTGGAGTGCCATGAAAATGGCACTTGCCTTCTGTTTTCTGGCTGGAAATTCATCTTTTGGGAGTCAAAGAAGTCACTCCTCAACACCAAAAAAAAAGAAAAACGCATACAATTTTTGGTCAGAAGACCTCACTTGGATGGAAAATTCCCTCCCCAGGCTGGGTAAGGTGCTGTGCTGGTGGGAGATGTTTTACTTCCCAAGGTTCAGATGATGCACAGGGATATCAGTTATGAAGAATCACGGTGTGATCAGGCACCCATAGCTGTTGGGACAGGGCAAATATAGCCTGGGTGGCAGAAAAAACTGCACTGATCCACATGTGCACACACTTTCAGGCAGCTCCTTGGCTCCAGAAAGTCTCAGCTCCCAGTTCGGGGCTGCCACACCCCTGTTAAATGCCTCCATCCTTCCCCTTTTTTCTCTCTCAGGCTACAAATCCTCAAAATTCACTTTAAAAAAACCCAAGATACAGTAAGCAAGTACTTTGGAGAACAGGTAAATATTTACACGGGAATTTTTGCAAACCTCCAGCCCTTTCACCCATTTATTAGGGAAAACATGAAATCCCTGAGCAAAAACCAGAGCAAAACCCACTGCAGAGCTAAGGACAAAGCCTAGCTCTAACAACTGAGCCATCACCCAGCCCAGCCATGCAGAAAGCACCCAGGGGATGCTGCCCCACTCGATGTTGAGGTAGAACTCACAATTTTCCTCTCATAAAAGGCCCCGCTGCTGTAGGTGGTGGCGAGGGTGGAGGCACATTCCTCCAGGTACCAGGGCTTGTAGCCGTTCTCGGTGGTGCTGCTGATGGAGATGGTGTAGATGCTGTTGGTGTAGCCGTCACAGGAGCAGTAATCGCCCTCTCTGCCGCCGTTCCCCGACGCCCAGACGAAAATGGAGCCCAGTCCCCTGCGACCCTGCAGGCACAGAGGGGATGGAGGGTTAGAGGAGGTGTTTGTCCAGGAGGAGAGGCCATCTCAGCACAGGGAAGGGGGGTAAGTGTGATTTTTGGGTGTTTGGCTTGGGTAGGAGGATGGGGCTCACCCTGCCCAGCACTCAACCCCCTGTCAGCTCCCACACGTGTCACTCAGCTCAGTCAGTCCCAGTTTACAGGCAGTGATTCCCCAAAAATATGGAAGAGCTTCCAGGAACAGGATTTTGGTGTTTTCCATGGGGGAAAACATCTTGGGTATTCAAAGTCCTTGGACCAGGCACTAATACACAGCACGGTGCTTTTAGACATAGCCCTGCAGGAGGAACTGGCAGGGAACCCCCAAACCCCAAATCTCCCAAGCCCCCTAAGCCCCTCATGAACCATCCAAACCACCAGAAACCTTCTCCCAGCCTATCCTTTTGGTTTCTTTTGCTTGCCTTTTATTTTTTAAATCCCACCCTTTTCTCCCCTCCCCATCACTTGGCTGGAATATCTGATGGAGCTATTCTCACTGGGTACAGCTGTGGGACTTCACCCGGAATTGGGAGGTGGGAGGGGTGTGTGTGCTGCCCAGACCTCCCCAGAGCCAGGGGAAAATCCCACCTGGCAGCAGCAGCCATGGTGCCAATGAGGGGCCCCTAAAGAAGGCAACACCACGGGAATGAGCCCCATTCACCCCTCCATCCAACCCACTGCTGGGACACCCAGGAATAACCCAGCCCTGCGGGGGTTCCCAAGCAAGGTGCCTACATCCCAAAAAGGAAGATTTTTGGTGATTCAATAGGGTTAGGGACAGGAAATTAAGTGGCTGGTTCTCTTCCGTGCCCCATGAGGCAGGGCTCTCCGGGGAGGATGGAGCGCTGCCGGGCTTGGCAGGCGATGGAAGCAGCGGAGCAGCCCCATCCTCCCCGCGGCTGCCACGGAGAGATTTCGGCGCTCGCCTGGGCAGATCTGGTGTTTACCTCCCTCCCACTGCTCTGTGGCAGCTTCCTCCACAAAAAATAATAATAACAATAATAATAATAATAATAAAGCAGCTTTGCTCTGGAGGAGTTCACTGGGATTTATTGTGGGCTTTAGGCACCGGGGGGAGAGGGGTGGTTTATTACCTGTCTCGCCCCCCTCCTGGGGCAGAGGCTCTCTGAGCTGACCCTGCCTCTGGATACACAGTCTAAGTCAGGCTCTTTCCTTACTTTATGAAAGTTTTCATTATCTGGGCTGCCTCCCAGCCAAACTGGGTGGGTATTTCCCTAGCAAAGATTAATAGAGCTGTCTGGAGCTCTGCAAGAAAAAGTGTGATTGCCAAGGGAATTACTGCCCCGCTCCGCATCATGGAGAGCTCAACCCAGCTCGCCAGCCCACCAAGCCTGCTGCTGGCATCTCCCATCCCACTTTCCAGGGTTTCCTGGATCTCCAAGGAGGCAGCATCCCAGCCCACATGCTTGGCACAGATAGCGACCATCCAGCTCACACACACCCAAGTCAAAACACCTCCAATGATGGGTCCTGCTGCATGCAACCCCAGCTTTCCCAAATCACTGATCAGAAGAAAAAAAACAGACAAAATTGGCCAAGCACCTGGAGATGTAGCAATGATTTTGATTGGGTTCAGAAGACTGGGAGCCCAGACCTCCCTTTCATCCCTCACCCCAAGCGTCGCACCATGGGCCGCAAGAAAGGCTCAGACCTGCTCCAAAGCCACATCCCCATGGTGCCCAGGCAGGGCTGCACTGGGGGAAAGTGGATTTGGAGACAGCATGGTCACATGAGGACATGAACAGGCACATGAATGACATTACAACAACGCACAGCTAACACCTTGATAGCATTTCCTGGCAGAGCAAGAGCTCACCACATACTGCAGCTCCTTCAGATCGGAAAAATCCATTCTTTGCTCTCAAATAAGGAACAGCCAAGATTTCTGCAAGCAGATCCCAAACATCCAGCTTCCTTATTTGCCATCCTCCTAAGCAAATGCAGTGCCAGTGAGGGGCTTCTGGCTGCTATGAAACCTGAATCTGGGCATCATTTAAACCAGGGAATCCCTCCCTGGCCAAGCTGGGGCTGATCCAGCTCACCCCAGCAGCTCATGGGTTGGCTGTGGGATGCACAGCATCTCCTGCTTCCGCAGCACTGCGGGGCCTGGGTGTTTGCCCAACAGCACTCCATGAATGACCAGGATAAATATCCCCTCGTTAGCTTGGGAACTAATAAAGTGTGGCTGGAGGAGCGAGAAACAAGATGATAAATTACCCCAGTGCAGTCCTATCGCTAATAGATAAAGGTTATTTTAATGTTTCCATTAAAAACTCAATTTTAAGGATTTATAACTTGGTTACAGCTGTTTGCTCGGGCTAAAGGTGGCAGTTAACTATCTGCTTGCAGCTTTCCTCGTTATTTTAGGAGATGGAGTTGACAATTACGAGCTGTGCATGTGGGATAGTGGGTGTTGCAAACACGGGGTGGCAGTGAGGGGACCGGGGTGTCCCCTGGGAGGCAAAACCAAGAATCCTAAGGCAGTGGGGCTGTGCTAGGCAAGTACCCTGCTGCTACCCGTTTACTCCTGCGTGGAAAAATAAAGCCTAAAAAGCAGCTTGTTCCCCCGTATTTACACGGCGTGAACTCCCCGGCACTTCAATGGATTCCTCGGCAGGCTCACCGCCCCAGCAGGAAATCAAGTAAACACTGGGAAAAACACTCCACCCTATTTTTAGATAAGAGGCCGCCCCAACTCCTGGCATGCTGCAGGAAGAGGCAGCAGAGGAAGGAGTGGTGGCAGAGGTTGAAGTGGGGGCTTCACAGCCCAGCCTGGGGCTGCTGGCAGTGGAACCCCACCCCCAGATTCTCTGGAGCACCCAGGGAACAGCCACTGTGGAGCCCTGAGCCACTGCAACACTTATCCAGAGTGCCCACTGAGCTGCCAAAAAGGCCTTTTTCATGATGCTTTTAACCAATATTGGGCATTTTTTAAAAGTACCGAAACAGGGAAGGGGCACAGGAAGGCCAGGGCACCCCCAGCAGAAATTGACAGCTGTCAATCATGTGTCACATTGGCCGAACTTTCTTACTGGAGGATCTCAAGGACAACAATCCATTGTCAGATCCCGTGACAACACCCTTGTCCCTCCCCAGCCATGACAGAGACACTTGTTCTGGGTGGGAAACCCAGGGAATGCTTAACGTGACAGAGGCCCCTGGGACAGGACAGCAGGAGCCCAAGGAGTGTGGAGGAGAGGGTTGGACATACTGGAAGGTTTGGGATACTGCTGTTTCCACCCACACCAGCAACCAGGGGGGACATTTTGGGGTGCAAAGTTACGCCCCCAAGATCCACTTTGGGTTTCTTATCCTGGCAGAACTTCCCAACACAACTCGGGGCCTCCCTGCTCTGCTGGCCGTGCTGGGGGGGTCCCACCATCACCAGGCACCTCCCGCCGTCACCACCCTCGGCCACCAAATCCACCGGAGCTCTTAGGGATGCCAAGAACTAGGAAAAATTAGAAATGATTGGCTCCCCCCTCCCCAGCCCTAGTGCTGGCATTGCCTCAGGGGGCCGAGCTGCCCGTCCCCACGCCAGACCCCGGGCCGGCCGCGGCCCTTCCCACGGGACAGGAGGAGGAGGGCGAGCGCTTCTGGGCGCTGTGGGATCCACACCTTTTTAATGCCTTGCTCAAAAGCCTGTTTGGCCAATAGACCAGGTCCATCAACTGTCTTCCCATCATCATCTGGCCCCCAGCTCGCGCTGTAAATGTCAATGTAATCGGGTCTGATGCCAAGCGACTTCGCTTCAACAACATCTGTTACATCTCCATCTAACATACGAATGCCTAAAAGCACAAAAACATCAGACATTAGGGCTTCATGGCGTGGATGACAGCGTGAGGATTGCAATCAAAGGGCTTTGTTAACGGTGGCGGAAACCACACGGCTCAGGCGCGCCTGGAATAGCTTCAACCCGTGGCCCCGCATGCCAACAAGCCTGGCAGCAGGATGCTGGGGAGCTATGGGGGAAGTTTTCTGTGTTGCTGGCTTCATGGCAAGTGATGGAGAAGGGGGTGTTAAAATTCACTTCCCCTCCACTGGTGGGGAATGGGTGGTGGTAGTGGTATTGCACTTCCCAGTGACAAAATCCCCCCGCTAAAATCTTTTTTTCTTCCCTTTTGATTCCTTAGCTAGCATATTCCTCCACCTGGAAGATTTTGGTGTTTCCTGAACACTCATGCACCCCTGCTTCAGGCACACCGGTGGGATAAAGCCTCTCTCCTCCAGTAGCAATGACTGTGACTGTCCCCAAACCCCGTCACTGCCCGACTGATGCCAGAGGTTCCCTGGAGAGGGAGAAGCTCCAGGAAAAACCCAGGCTGTTGTTTGTATGGCAAAAATCAGAGCCAGGACACCAGCAATGCTACCTGGGATAACTCTCAGTTCCAGCTAGGAATGCTCACAAGCAGAACCCACCAGCCATGGTGGGATGGGCTGAGGGATTGTTGCACACCCCCAGCCTCAACCATTGCAATATGAGAGCATAACCCCCTCTGCTCTCTGTCACCCTTTCCCTGCTGGATTTCCTCTCCACACAGTGGGTAGAGCATGCCAGGCACTCCAATGGGCTGCCCAGAAACAGCCCTTGCAGGAAAAGTAATGCTGGAAATTTCAGCATCTTATTTTGTCAGCCAGGGAGAGTCTGGTTTATAAAAACGCATTTCCCTTTCCACATGTATTTTGTCTTAAAGCAAACAAATGCAGGCAGATGTCATTCCAGCTGCAGCTGCGCTCTGGACACCAGTCAACTCAAATATCTCCTTCTGTCCCCAACCAGCCAAACCAAGCTTAGAAATGTAAAATCAGGGAGCAGAGCTGTTCCCAAAAAATTCCTCTTTGTCAACAAGAAAACACAAGGAGAAGGGGCAAAAAGCCAAGTCCAGTGTCTGAGCTGCACACAGCAAGGAAAACCAGCTGAGGGATGGGGTTTGTTCTTGCTGTATGTGGCTGTTTTCATCAGCAAGCCCAAAATCTGCCTAAAGTCAACCCAAAGCCTGCCCAGAGACAGCCATCCACAATGAGGGACTTCGTGCTCAAATAATGGGGAGCAGGAGGGAGCAGGGGTGGGTGCTGCAAAATCAATGAGTTTTGTGTCACACAGGGAGCAACACCGACCTCCAAAGTGGTGTTTGAGGAGAGGGAAGAGAAGGAGGAATGGCAGGAGCCCTTTCCTTGAGCAGTGATGTGTTTTGCCCAGGGCATATGAAAAGCAATGCAAAAGCACTGAAGAGCAGCCAGTAAAATTAGATGGGAGCTCTCCAAGTGTGACAAATAGGCTTCCCCAACAAGTTGTGCTCATTAATCGCTGCTTTATTTGTGTAATCCATCTAAAATCACTCTCTCTGCAGCTATAGCGTATTTTCCTCCGTGATCCCAAACTTGATACGGCTCAGACTCTATTTTTCCCCTTTGCCTGCTCACATTGTGGGAAGCCCCCAGCCCCCAGCCCTCTGCCAGGTGCCTTGTCTCACTCAACACCTCCCCAGCACACCCCTGAGGCAAGGCACTCGTTAAAGGGAGCAAATTAAAATGAGACCCAGAGGTCGTCATAAAGTCAACAAGAAACGCTCGTCTCCACAGCTGCTGTAGAGAAAGGAGCATGAAGGGAATGGCCTGATCCTGCAGGACCCAATAAATCCCACCATGAGCTTTGCCTTGCTCTGCTGCTGCTTGCTGTGTGCCTGGAGATGGGTTTTTAGAGGCAAGAAGCCTCTAAGAAGCAAGAAGCTATCACACATGTAGGGGGCACAGGAGATGGGATGGGATGATGTTCCATAGCCCTTACACCCCTACCAGTCCACTGTTCACCCTCCCTGGGGTTATTTATTTCTTCCCTCTGGGGATTTTCCCAGCACAGACAACCATGCGAGGTACTTGGCCGAGAGCAAGATTCCTGTGGACACTGCTCCCATGCAGACACAACCCTAACAAAAGCTGTTTCCTGCACAGCCAGGATGAATAAGTCAAAAGAAGGAATTAAACCCCAAATCCACGTGTGGGCACTTGGGTCCATGCTGCTGACAGTCACTTCTCCCAGCACTGGTAGGAGGGGCTGCAGGAAAAGCCCCTCTCCTGTTCCAATCATGCCAGGGATGGGGCTGAATGCTGAAAGAGCTCAGCTCCAGGCATTTGTCCCCTACACAGTTCCACCAGCCAGTTAGGTGGGACACCAAACTGCCACCCCCACTAAGACCCTCATCTCCCCAGGGTTGCCTGGGTTAGCCAGAACTGCCCCAGCTCAAATGCTAATGCAAATAAACTCAGCAATGCTAATTAGCACTAGGATCCAATTTGGTGATTGAGACTCATTTGCTTTCCACATACGTTATTTGAGGGGCTGTGCAGAAGATCCCCCTCTATATGCATCTCTGGCCCCCCACCTTCTTGATGTTTTTCCCCTCTGAGGGCATTTTTGGGGTTCTCCCCAGGCCCCCTGATCTGAGCAGCTCCTCAGCATCCCTTGACCCCACAGACATCAGCTCTGAACCTCAGCCAGCACCACTGACCATAGCAAACACAGCCACCCCAAGGACAGACCTCCCAAGAGCAGTTATGGACTTTTGGGGTGAGAACACCACATCCTCAATCCACATGTACCCTCACAGCAAGGATGCAGCCCAAGCAGAAAGTTTCCACCCAAAATACAAGGAGCCAGAGTCCCCTGCATGCCATATCACCCATCCTCCCCCAACACCCCTGGGGCTCCCTGCAGCCAAGGCAACAAGGAGACTCTCTCCTGGGGTAGCAGCACCCAGCTGTCCCCCAGGAGCCTGTTGGTGTGACCAGGGTGGCCCTGGTCCCTCAGGGGGGTGGTGAAGGGCAGGGGAGCCACAGAGGTGCCAGCCTCACCTCCGATGCGGGCGTTGTAGGCGATGCCCACGATGCAGTAGGAGTTGTTCGCCGCCGCCGCCACCTCCCCCGCGCAGCGAGTGCCGTGCCTGCAGGGAGAAAGGGAGAAACCCCCGTCAGCTGATGGCCAGGGCAAAGGATCCCTCCAGCTGATGGCCACGGCAAAGGATCCCTCCAGCCACACCCCACCCAGCACCCAAAACTGACCCCAAGGCTGGAGCAGAGGAAGAAACTGCCCTTACCCAAAACCCACACCAAGCGGGTGGAGGAAGCTAATGCTGAAAGCAATTTGCTGTTTGCATTTTGCACCTAAATCCAATCTGCTGTTTGCATTTTACACCTTGGCGCAACTTCCTCTTTGCATTTTGCACCTAAATGCAACTTCCTCTTTGCATCTTGCACCTCTATGCAGGCTGCTCTTTGCACTCCTGTTTCCTTTCCACCTGTAACCATCCCACTTTAACTGAAGCCCAAAAAATGCATCCAGACTTTGCCACCTCAGCTACCCATCCTGACTCATGTGGTTCAATCCCCAACCAGGGCAAGGAGCCCCCTGGTGCTGTATTGGGTGGGTGGAGGATTCATTAGAAATTACTTTGGTTGGCACTGGCTGAATTTGCATTAAACACAAGGACTCTGCAATGTCCTTAACACTCCAGCCTCCTCTGCAGTGCTGGAATGGGGAAAGGGACCTGGAACACACCCCCAGCCTCAGGGACACCCCCAGACCCCTTGCTCCATTACAATTATCATCACATACTTGTTCTCGTTGCTGGCATCGTAGCGTGGAGTTGGGTCGTGGTCATTCCCATTAACATCGTAGCTTGCAAGAGGGTCCTGAAAATATCAGATTCACCATTAGATGGGTAGTTGTGGTGGCCAGTAGATGCAGTGATGGCCAGTGCAGAAAATTACATTTTCTCCTTATTTTCTGACTGTTTGCTCAGAATAAATAGTTTTAGGCTGCAGTCCTACATGATTCCCAGGGGAATTATCTTGCTACCTCAGGAACTGCTCCTCTGAACCCCAAATCCTGCTGGGTACAGCACCTCCCTCCCTCCCACTGTGACCATGTGGGGTTTGAGCTGGGGCTGAACGGGTTCGTGCAGGTTTTTGGCTCTGCCCTGGTGAGCAGAGGGAGGAGGCTGCTTCCCAGGCAGCTGCAAAGGGAGTTTCCCCCAAGCCTCCTTATCTAAAAACCTCATTTCCTTTTTAAAAACATCTCAAGCTTTTTTTTTAAAAAAAAAAAAAACAACACAAACTTTTCCTCTAAATACGCCAATGCACAGACTTCAGCTGTGTTTACACACTGAAATTCTCCATAAATCATGGTGAGGATCAGCCCCAGTCCATCCCTTCCATCCCCCAGCTCACGTAGTTCTGCAGGAGGTCAGGGTGGTTCCTCTCTATGCCGTCATCGAGGATGGTGACCACCACGTTCTTGCCCGTGTAGCCCCTCTGCCAGGCTGCCAGGATGTTCATCTCCGACCTGCACCGACTGTTTTTATCACCGCAGTGCTACGGGGACAAACACAGCTGCAAAAGGGCTGCAACCCCATTCCAGCCCATCTAAGCAAACAGCCAGGCTGGGAGCCCATTTAATCAACCAGAAAATATATTTATAACCCACCCCCTGCCATATAACTTGCAGATTTGTTATAACTTTACTCCACAGATCAAACCCATCCAGCAGCAGTTAATCCAGGCAATGCTATCTCCCTATTATTCTTTTCCTCCTCCATTTCAGGTACTATGGGCTCTTGGGTTTTGAAGTGCTCACTTCCTTTCCACCCTTAATTTTCAATGAATTTCCCTGTCAAATACAGATCGATGAAGCAGGCAGGAGAAAAATTATATTACAAATAGATGGCTGCAGCTCTGGGATGGGTAAAATACAGTGGTGCTGCCCCCAAGCCTTTGCTGTGCAGACCATGATGAGGGGCTGCTAACAAGGGTTAGAAACATTTCAAGCCAGACTCTCAGGTGTATTAATTCACAATTTTAAAATCCTGCTGCCAAGCACATTTGATGCTATTATTTCATTACTGGCAGAGCAAAGATTGATGATGCATTTGCTTAGAAATAAATGACTCCCCATAAAGCAGTGACAGGGAGACACCCACCAGGTACCACATGTTGGGCCACACTGGGTCGTTGAAGGGCAGGGCATGTGGCTCCCCTCGGACCTGCCTCTTCACCCTCCTCTTCACCTCCTGCTGCTGCAGCCAGTCCACCTACAAGCAGAGAGCTGGGTCAGCATCGCCCACGGGCACTGAGCCTGGCACTGCCCACTGAAATGGGATGTGGGGTGCAGAAGCAATGCCCGCCTCAGCCTAAACCCATCTCAGCATCACCCCATGTGCAGGCAAACCCCCATCTCTGCGGCTGGAGCTGCTGTCTCCACAGCAGCTCCATTTGGAAGGAGACAGGATGGATGGACAGACAGACAGGGTGAGCTCAGCTCATTGTGCTGTCTAAGCCAGACCAGATTCCTCTGCTGGTGCAGCAAAACCCTGGAGCACAAACAGCGTCGCCTCCGAGCGCGTGCCTGAACCCCCCCGGCTTAGGGAAGCACAGAAGCACGCGCTGGAGACAGACCACATATTTCAGTGTTTAGTCAAAGTTTTGGAGAAGACTCAGGTGCTTGGCTTGGGTTCTGGGCTGATCCTTCCTGCCGGCTGGGAAGCAGCAGCTCAGCCCTGAGGCTGTTCCACCTGGCTCCGGGGCTGCTCATCCTTCCAGCTCCTTCCTCCCGACTAAATAATAAAAGCTGGGGGCTTCACCCAAGCACAACACGCATTTCCCAAAAGTATGTGACGGCCACACAAGGCTGTGGCAGATCTCAGGGGACGTGGCCAGCTCCACATAAGTATTTTTGGCAGTGGCTGCGTGTGAGGTGGCCTTGGAGCTGACCACTCTGACATTTGTTTGCTTTCCAGCAGGGCATGACATGCACGGAGATCAAACGGGAAATGATCTGGAAAAAGCCATGATTGGGAAATGCTGGTGTTTGCCCACGGTGCTGTGGCAGGAGCTGCCTAAGATGCTGCTTTGGAAGCAGTCACATCCCATCCCTATTAAGCATTAACCACCCCCCAGACCCTTTGTTGCCACACAAAGGGCTTTCCTGCCTTCAGCATGAGGGGGAACACAAGTTCATAAAAAGGTCATAAAAGTAATTTATAGACCACAATCTTTACAGATGTTCATGCTGGGGGAGAAAGGAGGTACCAGCCTGTGTGGCACATCCCTCCTTGCTGGACACTTTCTTCCTGATAGCTCCAGGTCTTTTGGGAGCTGCTCATGGGGATGTCTCTATTGCTGTGACTAAGGTTTTTTAACAAAAGGAATAAAAATACAAAGTGCAATTTTTGTTGAGCTCATTTATGTAAAACTGTCAGCTGAACTGAGTTCTTGCACAGTTTATTGCTTTGTGCCTCGGATGGAGGTGGATGTCAGAAACCCGACAGCTTCCAGCCTAGAGCTTGGATTTTAAACACATATATTATAAAGGAAAAAACACTGTTGAAAGGGGAAAAAAAAAATGTATTTCATAGAAAAATGATTTTCCACGCTGCCTTGGCTGCCGAGAGTGCACCGCTTTGCTTGCACAGTGATGGATTTAAACATTGGAAGCAAAAATATAACTTCATGGTCTAGTTATAAAAAAATAAAAATACATTAAATAGAGGTTATGGCCCAAAAAACTGGCTTTTTTCCTTAAAGCACCACTCCCTGGCAGCATTTCCATGAGTCTCACTGCTCAAGCCACAGCTACCACCTGCTGCTCTGCATGATGCAGGAATGATAGCAAGGTGTGGGATTTTGGGGGGTTTTGCCAGGAGCTGCCTCACAGGGATGTCTTCATCTCAAACAGGCTCCTGATCGACCCCAGATCTGCCAGCCAGGAGTCGATGGAGATGTCATGTGTGGACACAGAGAAATCAGCAGTTTAAGGACATTGATTTCAAGGAAGAGTTGATAAATCAGTGTGGCTGGCATGGGAAAATGGGAAAGCAGAAAGGAGTCTGGAGCATCCCTGCAGCAGATCCTGCAGCTCATGAAACTCAGATCAGCTTCCATTGCTGATCCAGGGTGGTGGAAAAGCTTCTTGGAAACGTAAAAGAAAAAGGAAAATAAAAGGCTTTTTACTACTAGAATCAGCCCAAACTGTTATAGTCCTGAGACTCTGCTCTACACCTGCAAACACCAATTATTGCAGAATCACAGACTGGTTTGAGTCGGGGGGGACCTTAAAGCTCATCTCATTCCAAATCTTCTGCCACCAGGATAGGGACACCTTCCACTATCCCAAGTTACTCCAAGCACCATCCAACCTGGCCTTGAACACTTCCAGGGATGGGGAAGCCACAGCTTCTCTGGGTAACCTGTGCCAGGGCCTCACAACCCTTGCAGCCAAGAATTTCTTCTTAGTATCTCACCTCTGTCAGTGTGAAGCCATTCTCCCTTGTCCTGACACTCCAGACCCTCATCCAAAGCTCCTGTCCAGCCCTCCTGGAGCTCCTTTAGGGACTGGCAGCAATTAGCAATAAGGAGGTGACTGTGAGTAGCACCAAAGGACCCCATGAGGAAGCAGCACAGGCAGCCTCAAGCTGGACCCTTCATCCTTCCTGGAAACAGAGCAGGAGCTTTTTATGTTTCCTCTCACTTGGAGATTTTCAGTGGATGAGGCCCAGATCTGGCCAGCTTGGGAGGCTCCACCAAACACAATAACCAGCACATGTGAGGGTGCAATTCCCTTTGCAGCTCCAGAAAAGTGATAGTCTGACTTATTCCAGTGGGTGTGCAGGAGTTAAAAGTGGAGATCCAGGATAAACAAGATGGTCCCAGCACATGTTTGCCATAAAACATAGCAAATAATTCAGATGGGGTTGATCTTGCATGGTGCATGGCCAGAGGCACAGGGACAAAGGCCATGGCATCCCCTGATGAGGATTAAGAGACTGGAGCAGTGAGGATGGAGGGTCAAGCATTGCATGAACCAACACAAGCATTCCAGCGAGCAAGAAAAGTTTATGGCAATGAGAGCTGCAAGTGGAGCCCTAAGAGGAGTGGCACAGCATGGTGTGACCTCACCCTACATCCCCCCGCCCCTCCCCACCTCCCACCACCACGACCTGTCCACAAAATTGCTGGATTTGCCACATCCTTCCTCCCTTTCCATCACCTGCCACATCTCTCGGCCCCTATCAGCCCCAGAAGGAGCAGCCAGCTGCAGGGTCTCTTGAGGCAGCAGGGCAGCTCAGCAGCAGCATGGTCACACAAGGATCAGGATCCCGACTGCTTTCCTGTGAATCCTGGAGTCTCTCCTTTCCCAGACTTCTCCCGGGAGTGGAGAGCTTGGCCGTGGTCCTCCTGCCCAGCTCATGCCACCGACCCCCACAGCAAACAAATAACAGCACTGGGAACAATAGCCCCTGGGAGGCATGAACCACCCAACATCTGCAAACAACCGGATTGGCTGGTTCGGCAGGAATTCTGCAAGATTTGTTTCCATCTTCCCTATTCCAGCTCCTGTCCTCGTGCCTCGAGGTGATGTTTTCCTGCATGCATGCTAAGCTGGTGCCATCTAAATGCATCACTTAAACGATTTGTAAATGTACTTGGGAGAGGGGGGAGACAAGACATGCCAACAGGTTTTGAACTGATAAGGAAGGATTAAGAGAACAGGAGTTAATTGCTCCAGCTTGGAGCCCACTGAGCAAGGTAATGTAAAGGTTAATATGACTAAAAGCCAATTGATTTAGTTTGCATTATAACCAGACTCATTTAAATGGGAGTATTTCAAATGCAGAGAATTCGTTGTTTGCTGGGATGCCTATGCACCCCCCTGAGGGCGAACAGCTTTAATTAAAGCCCAGCACACTTCCAGGGCACCAGGCTCGCCGAGGCTTCCCCCGCTGGCAACGCAGCCACGCGTACGCCTCCTCCTCAAAAATGTGCTACAGACCTTGTCCAAATATTTAACAGCAAATCTCTCCGGAAAGCCTGGGGAGGGCAGGGCTGCTGTGTGTGTCTGGAGAGATGTGGATGGGACGCGTGGTGCGGAGTGGGTTGGAGATGTCTTGGGAAAGAGCATCCCAAGGATGTCTGAGCACCCCAAGGATGGCCAGGCATCGCTGCAGGCACCAGCGGCTTGCTACAGCATGGGTACCCTCACCAAAACGGCTTTTTCTGCTTTTATGTCCTCCTAGCCCAAAAAAAAAACTCCCCACCATTAACCCTTCCCTTGCTCTGCACAAGTCACATCTCACAGTGCTCAGGGGGAGCTGGGGGATGAAAACAGCCAAAGCAGAGCCCCAGCCCTTCTCCACCATCACAAATCCAGCTCAGCCAGGTCCCTCCTTGCCTTCTTCCCCCCCTCCCCATTACTTTTGTCAATTCAGCTGCGCTGAAAATCCCTTTGGATGATTGCTCTAGGAAAAAAGCAATGCAGAGCTATTGCCAAGGATTTCACACATAGCAACCATTGAGGCAGCAAGTGTTGTGGCAACTGGATCAACACCCCGAGCATGCAACAGCCTTTCTGTCCTGGAAAGCTTTTCCCCCTTTTCTTCCTCCCTGCTTTCAGGCAGATGTTAGTGTTTAGTCACTTTTACGTATTTTTCACCACCGCTCTCCGTACCCGTGTCCAATGAGTCACTCGTGTGTGCACAGGGCTGTGGCTCAAGGGTAACATTGTCATCCCAACATGCTCCAGGCTCACGCTTGATCCAGATCAAGCCAACAGCCTTCTCAAGGGACAGGTGGGGACCCCCATGCCACCACCCCGCAGAGGCTGGGGGCCACCAGCCCTGTACCTTGGGGTCCATGCGGAGGAAGTTGTGCGGTCCCCGGCTGCTCAGCGTGGAGCGCTTAAATGTCTTGCTGTGGTGAAAGTGGTAGTAGTTTTCCAAGCTTCCAATCTGCAAAAAAAAGTAGAGATCGTTTGGGTATTTTTATTAAAGTCTGTTTTCCTGTGGCTGCCCCCCCCTCCCCATTTTGTACTGGCAGGATCAGTGCAGCCGTGCCCTGCACCCCAAATCCTTCACTCCCACAGAGCTCCAGGGGCTCGGGAGGATGCAGGATGCTGGCACGAGCCCCGGTGCCACTGCTGCGACAAACAGCGTTGGTGGTCGGACGCTGCACTGGCACAACAGAGCCCGGAAAACATTTTTATGAATTTTCACCCATTAAATGCATCTTTGAAAACTGCCTTTCATCAGCTCCCAAGCAGAAATAATGAGCTAAAAATGAGCTCAGCAGCTGCGGCGCAGCCAGGGGAGCTGTGCCTCATCCTCCTGCCTTCTCCGCCCGACGCTCGGGCTTAGCCCAGGCTGCACATAAGGAGAGGTGATGCGATCCCTGCTCACCCTGGGATGCTCCTGGGAAGCGTGGGATATAAATGTGCATAGCCTGCAGTGAGGGATGGCAGCATTTGCAGCAAAGCACGGTGCCAGCCACACCACCCTGCCAAGCCCCGGGGTGGCTGCACTGCCTCCAGTCCTCTCATCCTGGCATCTGGAGACACCACAACTCCTCTTTTTCATCCCAAAAGCACGGATAAGGTCCCGGGGCTATGCAATGAATCAAGGGATCTCAGCCAGACACCGCATATGAAATATCCCACGGGGATTCACAGCCAGAGGGACAGGAATGACCCAAAAGCTGTACTCACTGGCATGTGGCTCCCAGATCACATAATTTGGGTACAAATTGGAACTTTGTTATAAACTCACTTTTGACTGAGTTTGGCTTTCTTTCCCCCCCCCAAAACTGCCCACATTCCATGTCAGGAGCTGGATGTTGGGAGCCAGAGACATTCCCATTGTCTTGCTCACAGGACCAGAAAGGGCCATCCTACAAGCACCCATCTGCAACCCAGAGGCAACATCTTTAAGACCATGTGTGACCCAGGGGCCAGGGTGACATTCCTGAGGCCAGACCAGGGCTGGTTGCAATGGAACAGTGGGGAACAAACAGGTTTGTCTGGATCAGATACTGGAGCAGATGACAACTACTCACATCTTTATCACACTTGTTACCTTGAGATCTGCCAGTGTCTCTTATGAGCATTAAATATTTAATTAGTCTTGCTCTGCCTTTTATGTCAGGATGTCATTTCACCAACTTTACTGCCGTTAGTGTGATTTTTATAATTTATTTCTGCTTAAATTCATTTAAACCCTCCCTCTTCCCCCTTCATGTTACAGCATAGCTGGGCATTTTCTTTAATATCCACATAAAGAGGTTGCTCATTGCAATCTGCATTTGCCTTTCAAATCCATTTGCACTTAAAAACAGAAGGAAGGTGCTTCAACCTCTCCATATTTTAGGGAAACGTTGACAAGACCACCCTGCCTCTTGCTCACTCTGCCTGGAAATCAGAGTACAGGGCTTACCATAAAATCCTGCAATGGTTTGGGTTGGAAGGGATCTTAAAGGCATCCAGTTCCAACCCCCTAGCATGGGGGTTCCACTTAGACCAGCCTGCTCCCAGCTTTATCCAGCCTGGTCTGAAATAGGGATGGAGCATCCACAGCTTCTCTGTGCCAGTGCCTCACCATGCCCACAGTAAACAATTCCTTCCTAAGTAAAGAATTTCCTCCTTGCTTTTCACAAATAAATGCAAAATTACCACGCAATGCAAAGCAGCAAGAGCACAGGGAAGGTAATGACCTCATCACAGGCTCTGGGAATACATAGCCAGAGCATCAGGAAAAGAACTGTGTGCCCCACTTCTTTATCCTCCTGGGATTTATGGGCAGAAAAATAAGAAAAACCCTCCCATGCTGGGAATACCTTGAAAGTCTGAGCAGAGGTTGCTCCCAGTGGACCAACCTGGTAGACCTCCAAATGCCCTGTTCCACCTAAGATATTCTAAGGAGAAAAACTTGTAAATGTCATTTTTCTTTTAAATGAAAAAGGATTTGTTGTCCTCCTTGTGGCCAGTCAGCTCAATAAGGGTTCTATAATGCAACTCCATCTCACCCAAATCATTGCATCTGTGCAAGTACAGCTAGATCAGCCCTGGTGCCTTCCAGAAGGGTGGATCCAGCTGGGAAGGCAGTGAACTCTCCCCTCCTGGGGGCACCACCCATTGCCATCAGGGACAAGGGGTCCAGTCACTGAGCTCCTGCCTTCAGGAATGCAATTCTCAAATGATCACGGATGTGTTCAGCTCAGTAAGGATCAAGCCAAGAGCTGCGAGATGACAGGAATCCAGGAAAGCTCCAAATACAGCCCAAAATTAATCCCATCCCTCTCCTTCACTGCAGGTGAGACAACTGAGGATGTGCCAACCCTTCCAAAACGTAGTGTTGGACATCACACATGGAAAAATCCATATAAACCCTGCACCCCGGATAGGAAGGGGCTCCTCATCACCCCCGAGCCAGCGGCGCTGCCCGGGGCTCTGGCACCGCGCGGTCCCCGCAGCGCCCTCGGCCAGGGCCTGTCCCGGCTCGCCCCGGCACGGCCAGGGAACAAAGCCCGGCGGGGAGGAACGAGCAGGCGAGGAATGAACAGGAGGTTCGAGGGTGTAAAAGCCGTTTCTTTTGTTTAGTTGTTTGCTTCACTTAAATAGAAATTGACGCAAGTGATTCCCCAAGGGAAATGTCACTCTGCCATGACCCAGAAGGGTTTAGAGTGTCCTGGCTCTTGGTTTGGGCACGGGAAAATGCGGGGAGAGCTCAGAGCTGTGTGTGCCAACCCCAGCAGTGCCTTTCCCGGGCAGTACCGTGCCAGGAGCCTCCAGGATTGCGTCGCAGAGGAAAAGAGGTCACCAGCCACCAAGCTAGGGCTGAGCCTCCTTGCACCCAGCTGGGTCTTCCAGCGACCATCACCTCTCCTCCTCCCTCAACGCTATGGATTCCACACAAACATCTTCCCAGGGTGATAAAATCCTTGGCAGGGTTTTCCAGCAGGTTTTGTCCAGAATCAGGCCCCCCAGGAGGGGAGACTCTCAATGGGGACAGCTCCATCACCAGCAGCTCCACAAGCTGATGATGCAGGAGGGGAAGAGGGAGACACCCAGGTCCCCACGAGGCTCAATACACCATGAACCCTGAGCACAACACTGCAAATGTCACACATGAGCACACGTGCAGAGAAAACAGTTCCTCAAGGTTTGACCCTGCACAGGACCCACTGGAAAAAGCTCAAAACCCATTGGGAAAAGCTTGGAGAGATGGAGAGCTGAGAGCAGCTGGGGAAGTCCCAGTGGGTGCACGGGCTCCCAGTATCCACGGGAAAGGCGGGAGCCAGGAACACCCTGATGCAACCAGAGAAATATTTCCCTTGCTCTCCAGCCTGCACAGGGCTGCCCCGGGGAAAGGGCTCAGGGGGGAACGATGGATGCTCCAGAGGAGCCACATGGTGCCCATGGGCCAAACGCCTCCAGCATCACAGGGATGAGCTCACATAACCGGGATGCTGGGGAAAGAGGGAGGGGTGACAGATGCTCCAGCAGGAAAGGGACACAGCAAAACCCCAAACCAGGAGCTGACGTTAGGCTGATGCAACTTGGGAGAGTGGGAAGTTCAATCAAGATATTCTCTGGCTGAAGAGGGATAAACACTGAAAAGCCCTTTGGGTTGCACAACCACCTTCGCCCAGCCCTGTGATAGAGGCAATTGAACAATGCATGTGATTTTCTCCTTGGTGGGACGGGAGCTGAGCACGCAGGTAGAAGACTGAGGGTGGGATGTGAGGGGATGACCCCCACGGGAGGTCAAAGACACGGGTGCAGGAGACAATGCATCCAATTCAGCCTCCTCCCCCCAAAAAAATTGTTTATGCAGCACCCCGTGACTTTAATTATAGTTAAAAGCAGGGTTGCGATACAAAGCAAGGTTATAATTTGTAGTCCGGGAGACACCTTGGGCAGGAGGACAACCTGAAGTGTCACCCAGCCAAAAAAGCGCCGGGCAGAGCCATGGCAATAAACTCTGGAACAAACTCCGAGGACACCAGCCTGCATCTGGGATTGCAGAGGATGAAGAAATTGAGAGGCAAACGAGCTGCTGTGCGGAAAAATCGCTTTTAAGACAACCAGCGTTCTGCGGGGGTTTGAAAGCAAAAGTTCTCTGTGTTCCCAAGATCTCCGATAAACCCGGGCCAGAGAGTCCAAAGTTTGTTAAACCCACAAATACAACTTTCCGGGGTGGGAGGAACTTGTGCAACCCCCCCAGCGGTGCGGGGCGAGAGCACCCCGAGGAGGGGCATCCACCCGGGGGGAGCCCTCCCCCGGGCCAAAGCGCTCCGACAGCATCCCGGCACCGTTCCCATCCTCACCCCGACCGCTCTGGGGGGCTCATCTCCCGCTCCTGCGACCCCCGGCACCGCCTCGGTCCCGGGAGACCGGGCAGTTGGCGAGACCTCCGCCAGCGGAGAGATCTTGGGGTCCGTCTCCCGCTCCTGGGATCCTGCCCCGGTCCCGGGAGTGCCGGCAGTTCCGCGGGACCCTCGCCGCCTCCCCGGTCCCGGGACCATCGTCCGCTTCTCGGTACCGGGAGTCCCAGTGCAAGACCCCGGGCAGCTCCCCGGCGCCGAGCTCCCCGCTCCAGGGATCTGCCGCAGGCTCCCAGTGCCGGAATTCCCGGCAGTTTCCCGAGACAAATCTGCCTTCTC
>VZTB01000658.1:675735-691709 GCA_013397245.1 Thryothorus ludovicianus
GTTCCCCCTGCATCCCCCCAGGCATTTCCCTCACCCTCACCCCTCTGTACTAGCTCCACAAACACCATCCCCCTGCATCCCTCCAGCACTGCCCCCAAATTCCCTGGGCACCTTCCCTCCTCCCCCAGCACCCCCCCTGCACCCAGCCAGCTCCTCGTGGGTTTGAGAAAAGCCGGGAGGAACTGCCTGGTGGGGATGGTTTTGGGACAGGGCTCTGGGGATAAACTTGGCTGTGGACACCCAAGGGGTACCACCATAAGCCACAGGCTGGGGTAGACAGGCTGAGTGCTGACTCTGCCTCCCCCGGATGCCATTCAGGGAACAGCAGAGACCTCTTGGGATATTAGAAACTGGGCTTTGTTTGGAGAAGGAAGGCCGAGCTCAGGAGTGGGCCAGGGATGTTCTGCTCCACGGCCCTCCCTGCCAACATGGGCCGAGGCTGGCAGGGATATGTTGGCTGCCCAAAATGAAAGGATATTTCAGTGGCATTGCATTCACCTACATCACACCAGAGCTTCACCTGAATCATATTCGAGCTTCAGAAATGTGCCCAGGGCTCCCAGGGCTCTTACAATGAGCAGCTGCATCCACAGGCTCCAGCCAGGTTGGTCTCAGGGTGGCTGTGATTCCCACATCTGGAGTGAGTGTCATCTGTTTTCCAGACTCTGACCAGATTTGACTGATATTTGGGGCACAAGCCCCACACCTTATCTCTCTGAATACAAACATCTTCCTGAGCCCCTAACAGATTTGCAAAACCCACCTGGGTGAGGGAGGGCAAGGGGGTGTCCAAGGAGTGATAAATACAACCCACCACTGGAGCTGGAAGGGAAAAATCAGTCTGGTGCCACCCACTTGTACCAGCCCTGCCACTGGGCAGGTGAGCTAGTGACAGTCTGAGGAAATAGGGAAGTACTCCCAGCTCAGCCGTGAAATGAATCCAAGGGAAATTTATAGGGAGCCTGTTCTGCATCAGACAGGGCCAAAATTCTCTGTCAGTTCCTGCACTGGGCTGGTTTTGACCCATTTGTAGGCAGCAAATACATGGAGGGGCCAGATGGAGGTGAGTCCCTGTTCCACAGGCAATCTTATCCCAGGAAATTACAAATATCAACAAAATGGGGATTTGGAGGGTTTCTGTGTGCAAACAGTATTGTGCTGGCAATAGGGATGTGACAATTTGCTGCCACAATTTGCAGGCACTGAGGAGTTTGGTGACTGCACTCACCATAAGATGTTGCTCATGGAAATCACTGTGGGTTATCACTGCAGGGACACTGGAACCTCCAGGGCTCATCACCCCACATGTCCTCACAGGGCTGCCCCGTGAGCACCCTGGGCAGAAGAGATGGGCTGTGTGTGGCCATTCCTTCTGATTATGCAGTGAAGGATGGTTTCCATTAGCACCGGCACATTGCAAATCCAATCCTCACTTCCCATCTGGTTTATGGGCTTTTCCTCAAGTTTCCCATTGATTAAGGTGTGTGAGATGGATGAGCAGGGCTGGCGGGTGCTGGGTGTGCTACGTGTGCGATGCACAACCAGAGAGATGCAGAGGGGCAGAGCCAGAGGAGAGGTGGGAAGAGATGAAAGGAAACCCTTTGGTTTCAAAACATCCACCTCACTCTGCTGGGGAAGGTCTGAGGGATGTCAGCAGGGGATGGATGCAAAGGAGGGGCAAAGTATCTCCACAGGGAGCAGAGAAGGGTGAACGAGCTCTGGCAGCAGCTGGGAGGGTTTAGGTTATGGCAGTGGGAAAAGCTTCCTGAAGCTTTTCAGAAGAGAATAAAGATAGGAAAGGGGGTGCTTTTGTAGGTAAGTGTGTGCAAAACCTCATTGTGTCTGTGTTAAGTGATGAAAAATGGGCAAATCCCAGGAGAATCAGGCTGAATCCATGTCTGGGAGTGCTCTGCATCCCACTGCAATGGTCATCAGTGATCATCAAAACCTAACTATGAGCTGCATCACAGAGCTTCCATCCCAGGGCCATCCACCATGACTCCCGGTGTATCTGCCAGGGGAATAGTTACTGGTACCAGTAAAACCCTGAGCCCTGCTGTGGGTTCAGTGGTGTCCAGCTCAGCCTGCAACACCATGTGAGCTGGGTGAGAGCCCTGCCCAAATGCTGACTGCAATGTTGGGACCCAGGTTTTGGTGCTCCCTGGTCCCTGCACTGCTCCTGACCTGTCTCTCACTGACATAATTTTGAAATTCAGAGCAGCAGTTTTCCCAGATGAACCCAAGAGATTTACCAGGGTTGTCAGGAAAGACAGATTTTGGCTCCACATGCTTTACAGTGGATGTAGACTAAGGCAGAGGCTTCGGTTAACTCTTTTCCTGGGATTATTTGAAAATCTGCAGAATTACAGTGAGCCACCAACAATACAATAAATTTTGTGAACAGAGAGGTTAAACAGAAGCTGCTGCAAAGGAAGCATGGGAAGAGGCACTGCTGAACCAGTAACATTTAAACTCTCCTGAATAAAATTCATAATAACCCTGGCATTTTATATCTGTCCCTGAATTACAGTTAAAATCCCACCACGTCCCACGCACGCTCGTTGCTCCGTAGGGCAGTAAGATTACAGCAGAGAGCTGGACAAGCAAGGAAGAATGTAATTTAAATACTGTTCCTTTGAAAACCAAGCCCTTCTTTTTTAAGGCACGTTCAGAAAAGGAAAGTACAAATAACGCACCCAGAAGGTGCTATTTTTTCCAGGGGTGGGATGGCAGGGCTGGCACTGAACTGCCTGCCCTGGGCAGCAGGATTGTCACCCTGTTCCTGCCTGTGGAGGAGAGACAGGAGAGTGGGAACTGTTCCTCTGCCTGCTCCACTGCAAGGAGTTGAGCAAACAAAAGCTGTTTTGCAAACACCCACGGTCCAGAGGTGTCCCTGGGATGCCAGGACAGGGAAGCCACTTGGGCTGGAGTCATTGGCCAGCTGGCAGGCGCTGCCCGGTAAAACCCCACAGGGTCTCGGCACAGGAGCCGGGATTTTATCCTGTGCGTGATGATTTTATCCTGTGCCGACAGGGAGATTACAGCACAAATCAGGTTAAAACCCATTTATCTGACCCAAGCAGAGCCCGTGGGCTGGGATGTGCAGAGGCGTGAGTGGGACCATCACTGTGCTGATGGCTTCGAACTTTTCACGGTCTGCCGGAGAGCCCGGCCATGCAGCTGTGCACGGTGGGTAATCCAGGGCATGCAATAATTAAACAAGCACACCTGGAAATAGCTCTTTCTGTAGCTCCCAGGCTTAACGAAATGAATGAAATTTGCGCTGGCGTAATTAAAGCAATGCGGTTCAGGATCTTGCTTGCACCGGGGAGTTACTGCTGCTTGACTCTTCCACAGACACGTGGAAGAACCCCCAGCTCCAGTCCCTGCACGGCTGTCGGCTCCAGTGCTGACTTCTCACCATCAGGGTGCCCATTAACACCAGCCCATTAACACCAGTTCATTAACACCAGCCTCCAAACCTGTCCGGCAGCACAATGCCTCCAGCGTCCTCCGGCAGCTGTCCTGGCTCACTCCTGCACACAGCAGTGATGGTGAAGCACCGGGCTCTCAGCTGCAGTCCCTGCTCCCCTCCAGGGACTTGTAAATCTGCAGGAGAAATCAGTATTCTTCCATTTTAACTGTTAAACCACGACACATTTATATTCACTCAAATAACCTCTTTTTTTTCCTCTGCTTGCCCTTCTAGGTGTTAAAATAACCCCAGACTCACTAGTGGCCAGATGGTTTTGGGGATATTAATGGTAAAATCCTGCACACAAGTGTGCTGCCAGTGAAACTTGCCAGTGGAAAATAAGATTTGGAGCCTCCGTGGAGCTTCATCTCCAAACCAAATGTGTCACAGCAGCACTCAGGCTCTGGCAATGCCACCGCTGCTGTCAGCGTGCAGCAGCCACCAGCTTTGCAGCTGGGAAAGCCCTGGGTGAATTCCCAGGAGATTCGTGCTCTCTGGAAAAATCCTGTCCCTGCCTTTTTCCTTCCCTTTCTAAATCTGGATTAAGCTTTCAGTCTGAAGAGGTGACATCAAATGTGACGGAGAGGAAGAGGGGATGAGGTGGAGCAAGGCCCAAGGAGGTGCAGACAAGCAGCAGCTCTGTGTTGGTGCCCAGCCCTGGTCACGACACTGCAGGAACAGGGAAATTAATTTCCAAATTCTTGAAACACCCATTTTATAAATCTCTCATCCTTGGCAACTCTCAGTGAGAAATGGGGAAAACTACAGGGGGAAAAGCACCCCAGCCAGGGTGGAAGAGCTCAGAACCACAGGGATCACCAAGGAGGATGCGCCGATCATTTTCTGCCATCCAGCACCTCTTCCAAGCACTGAAGGCAGCAGCCAAAGGGATTTAAATTGAGGATTAGAGAGGCTGCCTGGCTGCAATGATACACTCGGGGTACAGGGAGCAGAGCATCCCCAGCACCAGAGGTTTTAGCTGTAATTAGACCAACATCTGTCCGGCCATGGTCGAGGCTTGCGCAGTTGCTGTGTTGCTCCAGGCTGGGCTGAAGATTTCCCACAGGCTCCTCCTGTTCTGCTTTTCTGCAATTTCACAGATATCAGAATTTTTTTTTCCCATCTGATGCGTTCTTCCTCTCCAGAAAGATTAAACCTTGATTGTCAGATACTGGTAGAGCAGACAAGAAGATTTCCTTGCCTAGTCCAAATGTCATCCTAGTAAAAATGCTAGTAATAAAAAGTAAAAGAGAAAGGGCCCATTATGGACTCAGGCCTGAAAAGATATCCAAAAGATGGATCCTGAAGTTCAGAAACAATTGAAGCTCGGTGGTCAAAGGGCGCTCTGGGGACTGCTGGGCCCAGCATACACATTTGTAGGGTGGGGAAATCAAACAAAGATAATTGACTGTGTGTTGATTTTAAACTAAAAGCCTTTTCACGCATCTCAGATAGTTTTGGGGTTTATTGTTATTTTGGAAATTAGGGCAAGGAAGGAAATGCGCAAGCGAGGGGTGGTGGAATAGGGAGATGCTTAACCTGGAGAGGATGCTGGGACAGGGAGGGGACCACAGGGACCTGTCCTGGTGGCACCCATCCCACATGTGAAACAGGAATCCTTCTTCTACCTCTCCTGGTTGTTCCAACTCATCCCACTTCATCTGAGAGCACTGTACTGGGGAGAAGCATCAGAGTCAAGAAGGTGCTGGTAATAAACCAAGCCAACCCAACCCCACCCCTGGGAGAGCAGGTCTTGGAAAATCCGGTTACACCGGTGCCGAGTGGGGAACATGTTGTCACCATGCATGGGGAGGCTATTTCAGGTTTCTCCAAAGGAAGAATGGCTGTTGCTGTTGGAATGATGGCTCCAGGGCTGGACTTGGGATCAAAAGCTGGACTCCTAGAAGGGGCTGGGGGTCATCAGGAAGGGACAGCTGCTGTCTGCTCTCTGTGGTGGCCTTGTCAGATCAAACACAACTTTTCTATTTCACGCCCAGGCTGGGTGATATACCAAGGACTCGGCTGTGACTGGCACAGGATGAGCCTCCCCACTGCATTTTCACTTCCCAGCAAACCCCACTGCACTGGAGCAAGCACCAGGAGCAGAAACACAAGAGGAGAGGGATGAGCCTGGGAGTGGAGAGATGCAAAGATCAAGTCAGCAGTGATTTCAAAATAAAATCCGACAGCCCAGGGAAAACATGGAGTGTCCTTGCCGAGCCTATCAATTATGCCAATTAAAAAAAAAAAAAAAAACCAAACTGGCATGGCACGAAGGAGAGCTGCGTGGTATTTCCTGAAAAGGGTGTGGGGAGCATCCTTGGAAAGCCTGCCCTGCACAATGTGCTTGCTGTTTCCAGAAAAATAAAGTTTGCCGTGACCCACCTGTCCCTGAAAAGCAGCTATTTAGGGCTGGAACATGGTCAGCCCAGAGTCAGTGGCTGGGTCTGTCCTGACTGCAGAGCAGCTGGCACCCTTGCCAGGATTTGGGGTTTGGCATTTACCTGCAGCTTTTTAATTGCTGCAAAATGTCTTAGAAAAAAAATGCAGGAGAGCTGCCCAAGCACCAAATGCTCACAACTGAAGGTCTTTCCTCCACAGCTTTTGGCTGGTGGCCATTAAACCCCCTACCAACCCCCAGAGCCATGATAGAAGAGGACAGGAGGAGTTTACTCCTTTGCCACCTTTAGATTTTGGGAGTATTTTTACTCAGCTGAGAATCTGAGGGGTTTAGAGCAGCAGCTCTGGGGTTTTCCAGAGGGACAGCTGTGGGAGTGATGGGTGAGAGAAGCCCTGTGGGGCAGGAGAGGGGCTCTGCTGGCAAGGGACAGGAGGGCCTCTGTTGGGAAAGGACAGTTTTTGGTGGAGAAGGGAGTCCCATGGGTTTGTGTCCCCTCATCCCCGGGCAAGCCAGGACCAGGACTCACTCCCCATCCCAGTAGCAGAGCATGCTTGGGGCTCTCCAGGGGCAATTCTGGAGCTTTCAGCAATGTAGCAAGACTTGCCAAAGCCTAATCTCCAAGTGAGCTTACCTTTGACATGGAATTTCAACTGGGGAGCGTGGACAACAAACAGAACCCACAATTTGGATGGGTTTTCTTTTGTCTGAGCCCTGCTCAGAAGCTGCAGGCAGGCGGTATTTGGGTGACCAGACTGGATCCTGCGTTCTCTGGGCGGCCACGATGCTGAAAGAGAAGCAGCTCCACCTTAGGGCGGGCGCTGGTGCTGGAGCAGGGCAGACCTCGACACCAATTCAATCACCAGCCATCACCCATCAGGCATCGTCTGTGCCAGAGACTGGCAACATCTGCTTCAGCATGCAGTCAGGCTTCGAGCCAACACCAAGCTCTCAAGGCTTGGGATCAGTTTGGGGCTGAGAATTTAGAATTTCCCTCAGTCACATTGAAAAAAAATCCCCTCCAATATTTATTTTCTTTCCAAATGAGGCTGAGGTGTAAAAAAGGCTGTTTTCAGCAAATCACCCTTTGCATCCTGCAAAAGCACACTGAGACCCAGGGTGAGTGGAAATCCCACATGGAGCAAAACTCCACAACAATAAAAACTCAACCTAGGTGGAAAAACACCTTTTTTTTAAAAAAAAAGCTAGTCAAAGACAAAGCAGAGTTCTATGGAGCCCTGGACACATCTGGATTAGTCCTATAAAAATCTTCTGTTGTGGAATATCGGCTTCCCTGCAGGAGACAGCAGGAGAGATGCTAACCTGGTCTCAATTTGAAAGCTGCTTATTAGTCCTCATCAAGCATAATTATGCTTCAAAGCCAAATGAGATGTCCAACTGGATTCTGAACACACGTTAATGTTTTTAAATGTGAAAAAAACAACAAAAACCCATTTATTGAATCCCAGCCAGGCTCCAAATGTTAAAATAGATGCCGCTAATGGATCTGGGAAGGGAGGGCTGGAGCTTCACTGCAGCTTTGCCAATTAAATGGTTATTACTGACCAATTAGTCAGGAATCAACCCTGTTTTTAGTGATATCTGATTAAGTGCGTTCTGCAGATCAGCCTCTGTTGTTAACCAGGGGAAAGAAACAACCTCTCCCCACCAGCCCCCCCGGATACTCAGACTGGGCTGAGTTTGTGCCCACCCTGCTCATGAAAAATCCCATTTTCTTCCAGCATTACCACTCTCCTGAGGGAAACACATCTCAAGGACCCACCTAGGCACGCCAAAACCTTTCAGAGCTGGGAAGGAAATGGGAAGGAAATGAGGGAAAAGGGGAAAATTAACCACACTCAGAGGGTGGCTTCTGCCCCCGCAGCTCACAGGTTGCTGCTGCCCGCCACATGCTGAGCCATGCCCATTCACAGGCTTTTCCAAATATTATCCCAATATTTTCTTTCAGTTCCCAGATAAATGGGCCTCTTCAGCAGGCTTTAAGCCTGCTCTGTTCCAACATTTTCTTTAAAGCAGCAGAGGAAACGTTTGAGTTGTGCCAAGCTGCTGAATCCTGCTTTCAGGGCTGAGCTGCAAGGGGTTTTCCAAGAAAAAACAGGGGCAGTGTTGGGTTTTTTCCTTGTTTCATCAGGAAATATGAAGGAGGCCTCATTGCCCCTTAATCTTCCTTTCTTCCTGCCTCCTCTCCCACCCTGCAGTCTGTCTTTCCTGTGCTTTCCTGTGGTCTTTAGAAATTTCTGAGTATACTCCCAGATTTCCATAGGATGCCATGGGCAAGCAGGAGCATCCTCCTGCAGAGTATCTTCCCACTGAATATCCCTGAGCCATGGGGAAACTCCAGGGGATCTTGGTATCTCTCGTGGGGCTGGGACAGCAAGGCCACAGCACCCCAGGGAGCTGAGGAAAGTGGCCAGGGAGGGTGAAACCAGACGAAAGATAGAAGAGCACAAAAAAATCAGCAAAATTTCAGAAAATGTCAGTGCAAAGAGCCACTTCCTTCCAGGGACTGGGTGCAGCAACCTGTAGAGGATCTCCAACCCAACCAAAATTATACTGGATAAGGATGTTGCAAGTGCACAGAAGCTGGTGTGGTTGAGCAGAGGATGACTGCTCATCCCCTTGTTCCAGGTGAGGAGAAGACACCTGTGGATGCCCTGGCTGGCTTGGACAGCAGCTGGGCAGAGAGAACAGCCCTTGGCCACAGGGACAGGGCTGGTAAGAAGCTGTATGTGGATCTGAGGTGCAACAGGGTGAAGGAGGGGAAGGAAAATCTAAAGACATTGTGGATGTGGGAGTCTCTGATGGACCTGGTACAGAGGGGCACTGCTCAAGGCATTTCCTGCCTTCTTACTCTGCCCTAAACATCTACAACTGGTGCTTACAGGGTCAGGAGGGGGGCGAGGGAGGTGATGCACCTCAGGCACTGAGATTTGTGGGGTCTATGGTGATGAATCCTTGGGAAATGCCACTAAGAACTCCAAACCTGTGATGTGCAGGAGAATCCCCAAAGTGATACCCAAAGGGGTCCAACCCTGGTGATGGGCTCAGTGACCGGGGATGGGTTGTGGCCCTTTCCCTCGTTCCCAGCTGCATTCCCCATCCTGGAAAGGAGGGAATCCCGTTTTCCCCGGCCACAGAATGGGGCATGAGGAGGCCAACAGCCCCAGCAGACATGGGATCCGTTGTGGCTTCTGCCTGTCCCCATCCTCTGGAGCAGCGCAAAGGCTGCATCAGCTCATTTCCTCCCACCGTTCCCTTACCCCGGAGCATCCCTCGGAGCCGGGGCACGAAAATCCCCCGCAGGGCCGTGCCACGGATGTCCGGGTGCAGCCGGGGGCGTGGAGAAGCAGCCACGGTCCCCGGAGGCCGGGGAGCCGGTGGAGCCCCAAGGCTGCCCGCGGCCGGTGCGCCGGGCCGGCACTAGGTGGGGATGGCACCACGCCGCGGGGAGGAGGAAGGGCGGGAGGAAGGGCAGCGCCGGGGCTCGGGCTGGGCTGCTGCTGCTGCCCGGGGAGCAGCGAGGGCTCGGGCTGCGGGGGACTGACCAGATGGGCTGAGAGGGGCTATAGGGAAAGGCTGAGGGGAGGGATGGAGCAGGGATGCGGGCGGTGTGGCTGGGATGTTGGAGACAGAGTGGCAGGGATGTAGGAGGCAGCAAGGACCCCGTGCCACACCAGGCTGCCGAATCAGGCGTTATTGCAAAGGCTGTGGCTGTCAGACCGTCTGAGCCCCTCTCCTCGCCCCACTCAGGCTCATAGCTGTAATTTCTGACCTTCACTACATTTTGAAATTTTAGAAAGGAAATATTGCCCACGTGTCCTCAGCCAGACCTTCTTCTGCATCCCACAGCTTGTTCCATCCATGGCTCTGTGCTAAGGTGGGACACTGGCACAGCTGAGAACTGGACACTTGGTGACCAAGCTCTTGGCCTCACTGGAAAGACTGGGATGTGGCCACAGTGCTGGGAGAGGGAGGCAAAGTGCCTGTGGTCCCAGTACCACCTCACTGCAGGGCTAAAGAGGAATGATTTCATGTCAGGAGGAAAACTCCATCCCAGGGGAGTGTTTCACCCTGGCTGCCTGGCCATGGTACCTCCAGAACCTCGCTGGGACACAGAGGGCCAATGCAACAAGCCCTGCACGTGAAAGGGTTTACTTGCTGTAAATCTTTGCAGAACTGACTTGATCCAGTCCTACCTCATGAGTCACCACCAAAACCAGGGCACAGCTGTAAATCTCACACCCTCCCTGCTCACACCAAGATTCAGCTCATTTCCTCAGCAACTGCACAAGGCATCTTCAGGGAAAGCATCACCCTGAAGTCCTGATCCAGGAGACAGGATTTTTCCATCCTCCACCTGCAGAGACCCAAGCACTGTCAGCAGGAATTTGGCCATCAGCATCCACAGGGAAACCCAGAGGTGAGAAACAATGATTGATCCATGTTTTTACACCAAATTTTGGGGAGCTGGTCTCACCAGTGGGTTAGGCGCACAGACTACAGCCATGGTCGAGTTGTTTAATTTTTGCTTCCCCTCTTCTCAACAAAAAAACAACAAACCAGCCCAATCCTGCAGCATGTCTGTCAAAATCCATGTTCACCACAGAAATGGGAGGCTCAAAATGAGCCACTGAGGTCTGCACCCTCGAATCAGGGGCAAAGGAAGTCGGCACCACTGGGACAGGAACATAAACCAGAACATTGATTTAAATGTAACGATTCTGCTGTCTCTCTGTGTTCCTCACATGTTCATCCAAATCAGAGAGACTACAATTTCAGACAAACTCCATGGTTGCTTGCTGTGCAAGCCATCAGCCCCCAAAACTCCTGGCTCCCTTTGTGCTCAGGAATCAGGCAGGGTGGCAGGTAGGGATCAGAATCAGGATGGCCAAGGATAGCCCTGAGAGCAAGAGTACACGAAGCAGGATCACATTATCAGGGGTCATCAGTACTACAGATACCAGATTACATTTCTCTGAGGGTTTGTTTTCTTGCCAAAGCAAACAAAATCACTTTCTGAGGATATTATCATATATATATAAAATATTTTTATATATCCCAGCAGCACCAGGAAGACATCAATGCTGCATTGTATACAGGAAAGCCGGTGGTTGCAATGCACCCAGAGGTGCTGCCTTACTTTAAACTCATCCAGAAAAATCCCTCCAGCACCTCTGGGGCTGCAGCTTCCCCTTCTCAAAGAGGCATGCACAGAGCAGAGGTGTTTTGGGGAGCTCTCGTGCTTAGACAGAGTAGGGAGGCAGTGGGAGGTCAGGACTGTGGAGCAGGAAGTGATCCCCCCTCAAACTCAGCCCGGTTTGAAAGCCTGGCAAGCACTAACACTAACAAACAGTCAGTGTGTTTATATCCCACCTTCCTGCCGGAGAGCAGGGGTTATTTTTGGCATATTTTGTCATTGGTGGAGATGTCAGTGAAGGCCAAAAACAGTGCAGAGCTGTTGGGAAAGCCCAGAGGCAACTGCCCCAGGCACAGGATGATGAGATGAGGGATGTGGGAAGCTGCTCCAAGCCATTTACACAGGGATTGGGTTTTGCCTGCAGGATGTGGGGCACAGCCCTGACTCCAAAACACCTGGGGACTAAGAGCAGCATGGACTGTCCTATTCCAGCCCCACTGCTCCCATTCACCCTGTGCAGCAATGGAGCAGGAGTATCATCCAGAGCCCTCACCCACCAGGGGCTTCACTCCTTCCCACCTTTCCTACCTGTGCATCAACGGTGGCCATCACCTGGACACCAACAGTGATGTTCTGGCATCATCAGTCACCTCTTCCAGCCTGCACTTGCTGTCTTTCATCAGGGCTTACTGCTCATGCTGAGCTAAAACAGAAAGGAAGAGAGCACAAAGCAGCATTGCTTGTTGCCCATTTGCCATTGCGCCACAGGGCTTGGCCACATTCCTTCCACTCACTGCTGGTTTTAAGATCATTTAAACCACTCACCTCCCCCATTTTCCCCAGCAAGTGGCCTCCTTACCTACAGCTCTGGATCTGCTTGGTCCCTCCTGTCCAGATGTCCTCTGCAGCCAGGACTGCTTTTTCTTTCAAATCCAGCAAGACCAGCAGGGATAGCACGAGTTCCTGCGAGCGCTTGCAGGCTGATGGCTTTGGCAGATAGCTGGGTCTTGTCTTCCAGACATGTAACTAAAACAGGGAGCATGAGTAGCTGGAAAGCCCAGGTTTGATTTGGGCAGAAGCTTGGACTGGTATCAGTCAAGAGGAAAACAGGTAAAACCAGGATTTTGGCAGGTCAGGAGTTACTGGCCAAACTTCAGACAAGGTGTGATAACCCTGACTGCCCCACTGCAGCAGGGAATGTGGCTGAAAGCACCATCCTTTCACATGGCTTGTCCATAAAACACAAGATTTAAGCCCAGAAAGCTGGTGGATAGGAAAAGAGAGACCTTTTTCCTTGTCAGCCCCAGACATGTGGTCTCCCATCTCCACCAGCCTTTGCTGCTGCTAATTCCCCATGCATCACCTGAGAATTTGTTCACCCCCACCTCACACTTCTTGTCTAGCACAGGTGGTTTGGAGGACTGCAGTCCACCTGAGAACTAATTTAGTCCTGCAAGCACACTGCAGTTTGAGAAGGTGCCCACAGGCTCTACTTGGCTTCAAGAGCCTGAATTGAGCCCTACCTTTGTGCATCCATTCAGATCCAACACTTTCTCTGTTTGTTTTAGCCCCAATCAAACAGATGAAATTAAGAACAATCCCATTAATTTGCCATGCATATGAAGGGCTTGAGGATTTCTCCTCCAGCTCAGGAGCCCTGTGGCCTCACTGAGCCCAGCACTGGCTTCCAGTCTTACAGGCATGTTCACCTCCTCCCTCCCCAAGGCTGAGCAGACAACAGGACAACTGTCATAATGAGTCTCTGTCTGTCCAGCCCTGCTCAAAGCAATTAATGAAGCCAGGCACTAATGAACTTGGCTTCAGAGCACCCCAGAGATGGGTCATTGTCATTTGAAGTGGAGGAAAACCAAGGCGAGAGCAGGTGGAGTGGCTGACCCTGGTCACGAGGTATCTCGTGTTGGATGCAGGAGACAGAGCTCCCTGCCTGGAGCAGGGAAAGGATGGCAGGTAGACACGAGGGCGACCACAGCTCTCTGCTGTGGTGTCTGTGGCTGGAGAGACTGGTTTGTCCACGTTTGGGAGGGCAGGAGGGACTCCTCACCCATCCCAGTCCTGTTTCATCCCTGAGTGCCTTTGGGGAAGCTGTGTCTCTTCAGCCAGAGCTCCTGACACCCACCTTGGTGGAACTCCCTCTACATCCTGCACCCCAAGTTTTGCAAGATCCCATACGCAGCCATTGAGGCACAGAGCAGAAGGATTCATGGGTCCCGTAGCAAAGAATCTTCCTCATTTCATGACTCACCATCCCACCCTCCCTGGTGTCACTCGTGACTCCATTTCACTTTGCTGCAGCAGCATTTCACCATCTCTTATCAATGCAGAAGACAACAGGGCAGTCTGTCCAGCCGCAGACACGAGCCCAACACTTCTCCCTGAAGCATTTTTGCACCAACCTCCCCGTTGTTGTGAACTGAACATCCTCTTGCAAACGACATGTTCCCCTGCAAGGCTGGAGGGGGTCAGAGAGGGTCTCTCCAGGTCTGCCTGCAAGGGTGAGGACAGCTGATAAATCACAGGGATGTGGCCTTTGCACCGCATGCTCTCACAGCACACACGTCCTCACATGCACGTTGACGGCATGCTAAAAATATTCTTCACTTTTTGACCGATTAAAATTTTCCAGGAGAGTTGGAACCACAGCCCCCACCCTATCTGTACAGCCAGAGGCTTCCCCTCACCTCCCCAGCCCTGCCAGGAAAACAGAGAATACTGAACAACAGTTCCAGTAATTTAGGGGGTTTTGGTTCTTTTAAAAGCCTGGCTAAAATATAATCTTTTTTCAATAGTTTATTTTGTGATGTCTGGCACCATTCTGGAGCCAAACTTGGCACCCTGTCTCGCTCTCACACTCCCACTGAGAAGGCTGTGGGTGAGCTGGGATGATCCCACTTCCCACCCAAAATCCCATTTTGATGGCTCAGGAAATTAAACAAAGAAAATATGTTTTAAAACCAGCTCCCACCTGGTGTTAGGCAGCAGAGAGCTAACGCTGGCTTGGTGACAGCTCCAAATGCTGATGGCCAGTCACGATTTTCTTGTCGTATCTTTCAGAGGTGCCTGTTGTGCCAGGTAAAGAAGGAATCTGAAGGATGCTGTCAAAGCCCTGGCCCTGGCCAGGCCTCTCTGTGCCATCACCGATGCGGATGGCAGCATTTTTTTTGCCTAATTTGGCTCTTGGCCATGGAGGAGGAGCAGGGGAAGGCACAGAAGGTGTTTATACAACATGAGGATTGTCTTGGCGAGACCAGAGCCTTTGCCAAACTGAGCTAAGCTGATAAGAAGGAGATGTCATCAGTGTGTTTTTGCTACTTATCACTAATAATTATTTGTGTGTAGTTTCTCTTAGGAGCTCCAGACCTGGCTCAGCCCCTGCTGCTCTTGCAGCTCTGTGCAACTGGAGCAAACAGGAGGGTCCTGCCCCAAAATCCTGCAGGTAAGAGGAGAGGGAGAGCAAGTGCAGTGCTTGGGCAATGCCCTGACCATGGTGGTCAGCAGGATGAATCCTCCCTCTTGGTGTTCTCTCTTTGCTCACACCAGTTACAACCAGGTACACCCTGTCTGTCCTCCCTTGGCTTTTCTGAGTGTGTTTTGTGCTTCAGCCTCTTGTCAAAACCCAGATTCATCACAGCACAGCTATTAGCTGCTCCCTCCTGTGTGAGATGTCTTTCTGCTGACACGGCAATCATTCTCCTGTCAGCGTGCCTTGACAGTACCAGGATTTCTCATTTCAAGTCCTGGTGTGTCCCAGGGTGATTCCCAGCTCCTCCATTAACCCCTGGCCCTGCAGGATGGGGGTAGCCTGCCCTGATGGATACTCTGTTATCCCTTCTACCTCTGGTTAGCAGAAGCTGCCTCTTGTTTTTCCTCTCAGTATTTGCCATACCTATGCAGAAGAGCATTTAACCTGGAGATAGAGGGTGTCAGACTTTTATTCTCCTTTCCTTCTTATTTTCTGTGCTGAGAACAATGGAGGCAAGGTTTGCAGAGGGAGGTAATATCTTTTTTTAGACTGACTGAAATAATTAGAAGAAAAACCAGGCAGGCTGTTGGGTACACGAGCCCTCCAGCAGGCCTGAAATAGCTGCAGAAGTCTGCAAAGCTGAATACCAGTGGAGAACAATAGCTCTGAGCATGACTAGTGTTAACCAGTTGTGCTACCAAAGACCATTCCCCAGCTGTTTTCCTTGGGTGAATGAGTGGCATCACCCCTCTGCCAAAATCCACTGTCCAGAGACCACTCCATGGCCAGGAGCCAGTGCTGTAGCTGAAGGAGTCGTGGTTACACAGCCCTGAGCCGGGGACGTTGCTCCATGCTGGTTTCATGGAGCACCCCTTGCCTCTCTACACCCTGTGCCCTGTCCTGCTGCTCCTAGAGCCTGACCTGACCTGACCCCAGCCCCAGGGACACTGTGCCACCCTGGACCCTGCCTCACCCCCGGGACCTGGCCTGACCCTGAGGACTCTCTGATTTCAGGCAATGTCTTAGTACAGGGGCCTGGCCTGATCTCAAGGGACCCTCTCTGATCCCAGGGGACCGTGTGAGACACCAGGGAGCCCCCTGACCTTTGGGACCTGCTGATTTCAGGGACTCTCCTACCACGGGGTCAAGCCTGATCCCTGGGGACCCTGCCTGACACCAGGGGCTGTATCTGACCCCAGGGACACTGCCTAACCCTGGGGATCCTATTGGACCCCAGGGACACTGCCTAACCCTGGGGNCCTAACCCTGGGGATCCTATTGGACTATGGGGATCCTATTGAACCCTGCGGACCCCAACAGACACTGGGGGCCTTCTGATTTCAGGGATCCTCCGATTTCACAGACATTGTCCCACCACGGGGGTTTTGCCTGATCCCTAATGACCCTATCCGACCCTGGGAGATCTCTCCCACCCAAAGCTCCATGTCCCGCCCCAGCTATC
>VZTB01000660.1:0-18166 GCA_013397245.1 Thryothorus ludovicianus
GGCCTCCTCTGGACTTGCTTCAGAAGTTCCATGTCCTTCTTATGTCCTCTCTGCTGTTCTTCCATGCCTTCTGTTGGGAATCTCTGATGTGGGACATTGTATGTTAGCTGGGATATGCAAAAATTCCTCCAAAATGCAAAATAAGGTATTTTGAAGGGAAAGGTTGAGTTTCTGCCCATCTCACAATGACTGTTCTTGCAGTCATTGCCCTGTTCTTGGACTGGCTCCAGGTACCTCCATTTCCACCTAAATATTGGGAGAAGTGGGTATATTTAGAAATATTGTTAACTACATGATAACACATCTTCTTAGTGATGAAAAGGGCAAAGTTGGGTAACTAGGAAGCAGATTATAAACAGCTCAAAATAGATCTGAGCTTTGCCCCAACCTTTCCACACTGGGCAGCCAAATTCCCATCTTGATGATGCAGTAATAAATTAATCTTAATTTTGTCTTGCTAATGAGTGCAAGTATAATCCAGCTCAAGGGTGCATCTTGGGCCAGAACCCCTCTCTGGATGTACTCAACAAAGTACATGTGTCACATGAGCTGGAATTAAATGAATATTCATGAGTAGATAAATGAAGAGATTATTTCTATTAGCTCTCAGCTCTTTACTGTCACAGGCAAAGATGTAACAAGAAAAATCCTGACTAGAAACATCTTGTGAAGTTGGTGCTGTGGTATTAAACTGCCAGAGGGCTGGGTTAGGTAGGAAGACATTCTTTCCTGTGAGGGTGGTGAGACCCTGGCACAGGTTGCCCAGAGAAGCTGTGGCTGCCCCGTATCTAAAAGACCAGGTGAGGCAGGGCTTGGAGCAACCTGGGCTAGTGGAAGATGTTCCTGCCCATGGCAGGGGTGGAACAGGATGATTTTAAAGGTCCCTTTCCACCCAAACCTCTCTAGGATTCCATGAGTTACCTGGGGCACAACTGACTTGCTGTCACTTGAAATCCTGGGATTTCTGTCCAGAAGAGGAAAAGCTGCATGTGCCAGGGCACAGGGGCTCTGTACAGCTGTCTCTGCAGGATGGGTTTCTCTGAGAGCCAAGCTCTGTAGGGAGATGGGGTCTGTGGGAACTGGTCCAGTTCCTCTATTGCCAGTGACAGCTACAAAAGCCACGTGTCTGTGCAGAGAGCACAGTTATACCCCCCTGAGAGTACCCCAACCATGAGGTCTTTTCCATGATGGTCTTTAAGAGAATGATCTTTTAATGTCCCTTCCAAACTTAACTATTCTATAATTCCATGATCATTCTCACTGGCATTTGGTCATCCCTAAACACTCAGGGAACCTCTGCCAGATGGGACCTAGGTGAGAAGAGCTATCCCATGGGAAGGATCTCCATGTGAACCACACGTGCCATGAACATGCTTTGGTGGGTGAGTCATTCTTAGCAGTTACCAAGTCCACAATAGGAGGTTTTATTTTTCAAAGCGTTCTACAAAACTCACCTGCAGCCATTCTTTGTTTTCCTTGGATTCTCACCTGGCCTCACCACAGCACCGCAGTAGCTCCCAAAACACCAAGCACCTTAAGGCAGAGGCAGCCCTTCCTTGTGCTTTCCCTTCTCATCACCAGCTTCCCTGGGAATGGATGGAGCCTCCTTCCCTCACCTCACAGAATCACGGAATATCCTCAGTTGGGAGGGACCCACAAGGATCACTGAGTCCAGGTCCATAGGACAACCCCAAAATCCCACCCACCAAGTGCCTCACAGAGTTGTCCAAACATTCTTTGAAGCTCATCTGTAAGGGGAGGACACCTGTCTGTCCTGCTCTCATCAGAGTTCCCAGTCCTGCCTCCCAACAGGGCTTGTTTTGATTTGATTTCATGCAGCTTCAAGCATGGATGGCTGGGAAGTGCTGGGAAGTTGCATAAGGGAGCATTATCCTGCTAATGGAGGGGAGTCATTCCACGGCCACAAACCAAATTTTTTATGCAGATACTCATGTTATAGATGTCTCTTTCCATGGAAGGCCAGGGATCAGCTTCCTGGAGGAGAAGAGGGGATGCTGGATGCTATAGGGCAGTTTTCAACAGCCAGAGCCAGATGTGCATAGCCAGGGCCAGATGTGAACAGTGCAGATGGTCTCTGTACTTTTGTCTCATGAAGGTTGAACCCCCCCCTTACCACAGGATAAGCTGAAGTGGTTCAGTTATCTTCCAGCACCTTTTTGCTTCCTCTTGGATATCCCACTCCCCAAGTGCACTCCTCTGCAGGCAAGGCCTCCTCCAGTTCCAGGTCCATGCATCCTTATCCCTGCAGGCTCCTTGGAATATCTCCATGTCCCCAAGCTCTCCTCATGGAGGCTGGACAGGCTTCTCGTGGCCTGGTTTGGATACAGAGGGAAAAGCAGTGAACTTAGAGGGTTTATTTAATTCAAATTCTGTGTATCTGGAGGATGACAGTGCCAGAGGACAGCAGGTCTTATTGCCACAGAGAAGGATTTATTTTTACGAGATCCTGGGACAGTCTTGTAAAAAGTCCTGCCTTCCTTTCTTACTCTCTCAGGCTTGGAACTTGCTGCTGGCAATTTGATTTGCCTCAATTGAAAGTGGAGATCTTCGGCAATGAGCCCTTCTTCAATACCATGGGCAAACAAGACAGAATTTAAATTTCTTATTAATGCTCAAAGTTTGTAATCTTCTCATGAAAATATCTTGAGGAAAAACAAGCTCCTTATTTAACTTGCTGGTTCAGAGTCAAGGGAATTTGCAAACAAGGGTATAGCAGGGCTTGTATCATTCCTTGAGCATCTTCCCAGTTTGTCCCTAACACGTGTACTGAAACTGTGCTCTTCTGTTTATCAGCCAGTTCTGTTGACTGCCAAGACCATTCCTCCTCCCTTCCAAGAGTCTCTACTAATTCCCAGCTCTTGGTTTTCTTTTAGTCATGTCCTGACCTGGTGTCTTTTCCCTCATCAGAGAATCTTTATGATTGGAAAAGACCACTAAGATCATAAAGTCCAAAGAATCTCAGACTAGTTTGTGTGGGAAGGGACATTGAAGCCCATCCCATCCCACCCAGCCCTGCCACAGGCAGGGACACCTTCCACTATCCTAGCATTCTCCAAGCCCTGTCTAATCTGGCTTTGGACACTTCTAGGGATGGAACAGCCACAGCTTCTATGGGAAACCTGTGCCAGGGCCTCATAGCTTTCACAGGAGATAATGGACCAGAATATATTCTTCTGAACAGCTTCTGGTCTCCAAAAGAGGTGAAAGGGGTGGGTGACACTGGGACATCCATCCAGAGGCTTCCTCAGTGGCGTCTGGCCCATGGAATGGGCAGTGGGCAAAGCTGTGGGTACTTCCATCAGCACATAGAGGGGAATAGAGCTGGCAGCTTCCTGGCCTTTGCATTCCTCCATGGATGATAGCCAGGGATATCCAAACTAGTCATACATTTGGAAAGAAACCAAAGGTATTGAGCCATTCCTATTTGGTCCTTAAAGGAGGCCACAGATGGTCCTTCCAGCTGCACAAGTCACTCTCCAATTCCCTGACAGGAGGGGGCAGCCAGATGGGGGCCAGGCTCTGCTCCCAGGGAGCAAGGGACAGGACAAGAGGAAACAGCATCAAGCTGCACCAGGGGAAGTTCAGGTTGGACATCATGAGGAATTTCTCCATGAAAAGGGTGGTCATATATTGGACAGGACTGCCCATGGCCCACTCCAAAGTGAACACAGAAGCAAGAACAATCCCATGACAGCTCCCAGAAGGATCTGCAGTGTGGAGAACAGCTGAAAAAATGTGAAGCGAGAGCACAGAAATCTTTGAGCTGCATTTCTAAAAAAATGGTGTGAGAAAGACCTTCACAGCTGGATTGGTCTTTTTGTGATGCCCTTAGGGACAGAAGATTTGCTTTCCTTGTTTTTCCTTTTGTGACCAGGGAAAGAAGCAGCACAAAGTGTTCCCAGTGACATGGAGCTCACACCAAAGGCACACACAAATCCACTGGGAGGCCCATGGTCCTGCTAAGGGCACAACCAGGGAAATAAAACATGGATTTCTAGTCAATTGGGGGAAAAAGAGTAAAAATCTGAGTTTTATATTTACATAAATCACAACTGGGATGCAGAGATATCCATGGAAATGTTTGGAGTGTTTAGCTTATATGGAGTGAGCTGCCCTGGAGGTTTAATATGTGTTTATGTTGAGCTGGTAAATAGACATGGAGGAGGAGAAGAGCTGGGTAAGTTTCGAGTCCCTCTCTTTCACAGCGCTATGACATCACTTGTGTGCTAAAACCATCTCAGTGACTCAGCTCCCAGCAGGACACTGGGATTAACCGCTCATATTGCTCCATCCCACCCTCTGCTGTGTGGGAATCGTGGCAGGATGGAGCAGGAGGATCTCAGTGTCAGGGCACATGTTCTGAAGTCAAGGTGTGGCTGGCAGGATGGCAGGGGACAGACACACTATGGAGGGTCAAGAGTCCTGCTCTGTCCTTTGCTCTGCCCAGAATGTGGAGCAAACAAGGATGAAAACAGAAAGGAATTGGAGCTGTGGAAACACCACAAGCCTGTCCCAGCCGTGGTGTGGCAGCGGGACTAGGGCAATGCCCATCCCCTGTGCTGGCATCACACCTTCAATCCCAGGAACAGTTTTAGGCTGCTCAGGGTAAGAAAGTCATTGAGGGGCTGGAGCATGTCCAGAGAAGGGAACAGTGCTGAGGAAGAGTCTGGAGCCCCAGGAGTGCCTGAAGGAGCTGATGGGACTCAGCCTGGAGAAAAGGAGACCCAGGAGGGACCTTCTGGCTCTGCACAACTCTCTGACAGGACGGGACAGCTGGGGAGGGGGTCGGGCTCTGCTCCTAGGGAGCAAGGGACAGGACAGGAGGAAACAGCCTCAAGCTGTGCCAGGGGGAGATTCAGGTTGGATATTGTGGAAAATTTCCTGCATGGAAAGGACTGTGAAGCACTTTCCAGGATTTTAAATGGACTTTCCAGGGCAGAGGTAGAGTCACAATCCTCGGAGGGATTTAAGAGCTGTGTAGATGTGGTTCAGTGGCTCTTGTGGACATGGGTTAGTGGTGAACATGGCAGTGCTGGAGGAATAGTTGGACTTGATCTTAGAGGGCTTTTCCAACCATAGTGATTCCTTTATCCTGTGACTTCTCTGAAACAATAACTGGAGAGTTGCCAGCCCAGGTCATAGAGGTGTCCTGTGCAGCCCCTTGATCATGTGTTGAGCAGCCCAGGGCTTACACAGAGTATTTGGGTCAGAATTTATGCTGCATGCTGCTGAGGGCTCCAAGAGGTCTCTCCTCCTGACAGGGGCACCGTGGCATATATTGGACATGCCTGGCATGGGAATAAACACCTGCACAGCCATGGCAGCCTCTGCCAAAGCAAGCAATTTGCCATTTGCTTCCTTACAGGGAATTCCCCAGTTCCCAATAACCAGAGATGGTGGCCCCTGGTATGCCTGGCTCTATGCCCACTAGGTGCTCCGTCCTGGGATGCAGCTCCCATGTGGTTCCAGAGCCTGAGGAGCTGGTGCTCCTGTTTCCCATGAAGTAAGGGAATGAACAGCAAAACAAGTCTGATTTTCCAGGCAGGCACCTGGAGCTTGGCTAATCTCCCCTGCTTCAAAGACCTGGAATCATCTTCCAGCACCAGGTGCCCACTGCCAAAGGGTGTCTTTGATGGTCCCATGGGCTGCTGGATGGGATCCATTGGATACCTGTACCACTAAGGGGCCTGGAGATGTGTCCATATGTTGCCAGGAGGCCGGGAGCAGTGTCTTGCTCCTTGAGCATCCAGCCCTAATAACACAGAGGATGGAGATAGGATTAAGATTCACTAGGGCTGAATTGCTCATTCAAGCAATTCTGTTCCTAAAAATCCAATGAATGCTTTTTGTGGGCTTCCCTCAAAGTGCACTGGGCAGAAATCCAGACCAGAGGTGTTTGTAGTGTTAATTGCTGGCATTCCCTGCCCTTTTTAATCCCTGATGAAGAGGAGACAATCAGAGAGAAGGTCTCATCTTGGGAATATCCAGTTCAGCCATGGCAATGCCAGGAGAAGGGCTGGGAATACAAAAAATAGAAGAGAAAAACCTGGACTTCTAAAACCTGATTTTGTTAGAGGAGAAAAAGTTTCCATTTGCAGAGTATTCAGTGGCTTTACAGCTTTCTGGAAAATGGTTGTGTGTCTCCCTGGAAGGCCTGGAGCTCTTCTTAAAGGAAGACTAAGGGGGAAAAAAAAAGGGAAACCAAGTTAAAACATTTATCGGCCTTAATTCAGGAAAAAGAAAAAAAAGAGAGGCAAAATCAGGGCCATAAGCTGCCCAGTCTCTGGAGAACAGCTCTGCATCTCAAAAAGAGGACTTTTTAAATACACTGACCCCAAATATAACCCTGTCTTTGCAAGTCTCAGGCCAGAGAGAGCTGGGCAAAAGGGAAGGGGAAAAGCCAAGTTCCTCATTAAAATGACAGGATAATATGTGAGGCAGGACAGGGCAGAGAGTTGCTTACATCTCTCTGGGCTTTGGCCCACAGAGAGTGGCCAGGGGTCATGTGTGTCCCAGTGCTGGAAGCTGAGGTCCTTTCAACTTTCCTTTGAGCCAAAAGAGTCCAAACATGCCAATGGAACTCTTTGCTGCCTGCTCCTCTCAAGGACCCCCAGGGAAGTGAGCAAGGTTTCCCACAAAGCTTTCCATGGTATTTGCTCTCAGCTGAGGAGGAAGATGGTTGTCCAAGGTGTCCCAGAGTCAGCAGAAGCCTCATAGTCCTGTTTCCTCTGCAGATCTCTGGCAATCCAGGTTCAGCAGCTCCCAGGACTCAGCTAAGGACACAGCATTCTTTCCAGGAATGTTCTTGGCTCTGAGTCATCCCTAGGTTACACAAAACTGGCTGAGGAATGGAGAAAAAGAGCTTGAGCAGCTTGCTGTGGCTTGGCTTGATGAGCAAACCTCTCCAGGAGCAGGTACCCAAATGCTAGGAATTTCAAACAACCTGCAAGCCCCCTGCCTTTGCCTCCAGCTACTTCAACAGCTTCTCTGAGCAGTGGGACAGTCTCAGAGGACATCTCTGCCCCTGGGGAGCTCTCACAGGGCTGGTGCTCAGCCTCCTCAGCCCCACGGTCACACTGAGGGGTGGAGGGAGGTGCCTCACTCATGGACTCTGGCTAGGATTTATGATAGGTGGGTGGGACAGAGGGAACATGGGGGGTCCTCAGAGTCTGGCAGGTAGGCAGATGTCTCCAGAGGGTGATGTCCAAAGTTAGAGCTGTGGGTTCAATCCCAGAGTCTTGTGGTGGCTCTGGAGACTTTATAAGGCTTGGCAGCAGCCCTGTAAAGGGGTATAGGACAGACTGAAACCCCCCAGGCAGTGAAAGCAGACTGACTTGTTAGTCATGGATCCATAACTATCCCTAAACCTGCTCCTACAGGTAACAACCCAGTTTCCTTCCCTCACCAGTCTGGTCTGGGACCCCCAAAGCTGACCAAGATATTTTGGTGAATTGTCTGTCTGTGTCTCAGAGGTCTCTCCTCATTCCCACTTCCCCATTTTTCCACCTCCGAAAGCCACTTAGGATTTGTGTGGGATCAATGGAGTTGTGCTGGTGCTGTCTAAGCCATGCTATGCCAAGAGATGAACTGGAAAATGTCCCATAGGCTGCAGGAGGAATTTATTATCCCAGCAGAGGCTGGGAGAGAGGAACAACCCCTTTACTTGAGCATTATTCCCAAGTCTGCAGGTCTGGAAGGACAGCAGTTGCTTTGCAAGGAGCACGATTCTGGGGGTACAGTCTTTGTTGGTGGCTAAATCCACGTGCCAGACAGCCAGCATGACCCTGCCATGGGAGCTGCTGGAAAGGAGGGAGGCAGTGGGGCCCCAGAGAAGGGTTGTGGTGGGCTCCAGTGCATGTGCAGAAACTGCCATCAGCCACCTTGGAGCTGACCTTGGATTTCCCAGCAGTATGGGTGATTGGGATGGACCTGATCCTGGCTCAGGCTTCCCGTGTTTTGCTCCTGAAGTTCTCATATCATAATGGGATGATGTCTCACATTCAGCTTCCAGAGCTGCAGGTGACATTAGAGACAAGAGACATGGCTGCAGGTTGAGTTGAGTTCACTGTTCCTGGAGCCACTTTCACAGGAACTGAAAGTGCAGGTTTGGCCTGAGGTCTTTTGCTCACATGCCCCTTTCCTCATGGGGACCAGCACGACTCATGTCTCCAGCAGTCACACAGAGGAGCCTCCTGTATTCTTGAATCATGGAATGGTTTAGGTGGGAAGGGACCTTAAAGCCCATCCCAGCCCTGCCATGGACAGAGACACCTTCCACTAGCCCAGGTTGCTCCAAGACCCAGCCTGGCCTTGGACACTGCCAGGGATGGGGCAGCCACAGCTTCTCTGGGCAACCTGTGCCAGAGCTCACCACCCTCACATGGAAGAATTTCTTCCACTATCCCATCTAATCCTGCCCTCCAGCAGTGGGAAGCCATTGCCCCTTGTCCTGTCACTCCAGGCTCTTGCCTCAAGTCCCTCTCCAGTTCTCCTGGAGCCTCTTTAGGCACTGGAAAGGGCTCTGAGGTCTCCTCAGAACCTTCTCTTCTCTAGGCTGGACACCCCCAGCTCTCCAGTATGTCTCCAGATCAGAGGGGCTCCAGCCCTCAGAGCAACTCTGTGGCCTCCTCTGGACTCACTCCAGAATTTCCATGCCCTTCTGATCTTGGGGATCTCCTGGCTTCCCCATTTCAGCCAAGCCCTCCTTGAACCCCAATGGAGTACCCCTCCCCGGAGCCAGCATGGAGCTGCTCATGATCCCATGATCCCATCCTCACATCTTGTTCTTTGGCTGAGCCAAGCACATCCTGCCGTGGTGGGACCATGAGGGACTCTTCCCAGAACATACCTTTGAAAATCACTGCAGGGTGGGGAAAGCTGGCCCCTTCCAAAGACTAAAGTTTTGCAAACGTATTTCCATATCTCCCTTCTGCCAGGGACTGATTAACAGCAGGTACTGGGCCACCAAGTGTCCCTTCCCTCATCTTGGGTAGAGGATTTGTGAATCCCTGGGTAACACCTCTCCCTGCTCCCCTTTCCCTTGGAAATCTGCTCTGGGCACAGCTGGGTGACTGTGCCCACATTCCGCCTGCTGAACAAACAGCCAGATCAATAGCTACCATTAAACCAGCCATTTTCTACCCCAAAACGAGCTGTGGGGCTTTTGGGGCAGGAAGTGAGACCCTCACTCCTCCTCCAGATTCACTCTCTCCATTCCCCAGCTCTATCCTCAGCCCCATCCCTTGCTCGGTGCTGGAGTGAGTGCTTGGATTCCAGGCAAGAAGTTCCCAGTCTCCTTTGCCTTTTAAGGCAACATCTGAGTGGGTTTGAGGGTTACGAATGCTAACAAGCCATGGCAATGCTCATTTTAGTCTATTTAGAGGAAATGGGAAGGCATTTCAGTTCATCAAAACACTGGTGATTAATCAACTGGCTACCAAGCTGTTTTCATTAGGCTTATTTTTAAAAGTCTGACATGCTATGTAAAAATATTCCCCTAATAAATGTGCTTGTGGCAGAGGGAATGGCACAAAAAAGTACCTGGAAACCAGCAGCACTGGTTTCCAGGTACCCAAGTCAAATATATCATTGGGCAGAGAGGAGTGAGCAGGCAGGACTCGGGATTGCCATGAAGAGGGGACAGCTGGCCCTGAGCTGTAGGAATAGCTGTGCTGGTAGCCACAGGGGAAAGGTGCTTTTCTTTCTCGTCTTCTCTACCCCTGCCAGATAGCTCTGCCACCAAACTCCACTTCCAGCTGCACTTCCACCCTGGAGGTAAGGACTTTGGCATTATCTCCAGCAGTGGGCTGGTGACACCCGAGGCTGACATCTGCAGCATGGTCTGGGCCAGTGGAACACACTGAGAGCTCTGGCATGGTGGAAAGGCAGGAGACAACAACACGTTCCCTCCTGGCACATATGTGGCCTCAGGCAGGGCCCAGAGCAGACCTGCTTTGGAGATATCCAGCAAGGGATAGAGATGGGCTACAGTGACCCTTGGGTTTAGAAACAGATCTGGGTTCTTGCCTGAATGTTTTTCCTTCTGATTCCTTCCCCTCTGCTGCCACTGGAGCTGGACACTTGCCAAGGGCTCTCCCAAGACAGCTCCGCAGAAGATGAAGCAGCTTGAATCCCTCTCACCCCCTGCAACAATCCAGCATTTCTTCCAGTAACCTGCAGCTCTTAGATGGGATCCTTCTGATGCATCCCAAATTTGCTGGATGCAAATGGTCCCATAAGCGCTACGCACAGTGGCAGAAACACAGGATGGTCACTGTTGCATTCCCTTGTTCCCATGCCTGAGACCACACTGGCTCCTTTTCCCCTAGCTTCTTTTCCCTGACTTCTCCCAGCTCTCTTTCTCCTGATTTTCTCCCACCTCTTTTCCCACATCCCATTCTTTGGCTCCAGGTCTCTTCTCCCCCAGACCTGCCCCACATCGCAGCATGTGGCCACACATCCATGGATGAAAGCTTTAACCAGATAACACGACATTCCCAGCATGTGCTGCTGCAGCTTTCCCAAGCAGGGATTTGCCATGGATTTAATTTTCCTCTAGTTCCATTTGCTTGGAGTAAACCATCACTTTCTCCAAGCATGGGAGAGGTTGCTGGTCAACCTCAACAGGGTTTTTCTCCCTTTTTCCAAGATCTGTTTATCTCTGTCTCTTTGCTCTTCTTGGTCTTGGATGTGCTCAGGGTGCTCAGGGGAGACTCAAGAGCTCCCCAGTATTAGGCTGGGTGAGCTTGGGTTGGGAAGGAGAAAGATTTTTGGAGTAGTTGGCGTGGAGATGAGGCTGCTGGCTCTGACTTGAGGGGTGCTCAGCCTGTGGTCACCAAAGGGTCACAGAGCTCTGAGGAGGATAAATGCCCCTTCTCACAGGAACCTGCAACCTGGGCACTCCCAAACACCTTGTTGGGTACCAGCAGAGAAACACCAGTGTCCTCATCCCACAGTCCTCCTGCCAGGGCTCTTCCTCCACCGAAGTGCTTCAGGATGTCACTGGGCATGTGTGTACCATCCTTGTGCTGGGAACAAGCCACAGCTTGGTGAGAAGGACCCCCAGCTCAGTGCCAGAGAAGGTGGCATCACCTGCTCCCGCAGCACCCAGGATACCTCTGGGAACCCCATCTCTGGTCCCTGGGATGGCAATAGTGGGGGCAGCAGGCCTGGCTCTTTAGGGGTTTGGCATGAGCCAAACCCCTGTCCCTGTTCAGCCTTTGCATCAGGGAGCCAAGAAATCTCTTAACTAAATAAACAGCGCTCTCATCCCCGATGGCATCTGTTTATACACCAGGTACAAACAGTCCCCAGGGCTGCCCATGCACAGCCAGTTCTTTCCACAAAAATCTGTCCCTGAGGGCTGGCAGTACTGTGCACTGGGGAATGCTCAGCCTCATGCTGCCCCAGCATGGAGACCATGGAGCCCCACGATGAAGAGAAGGAGGCAAGCCTGACTGCAGATTGGTGCGTCAGGATTCAGATTTGGGGATTGCAAGCACTGGGTGAAGCCACAGTGCTGTCCTAGTCGTGAGAGGGTCCAGGGATATTGCAAAGGCATCACAGCTGCATCTCCCAAAGGCATCTTCCTTCCTCCTTTCCCTGGAGTCCTAAAATTCACCCAGCAAAGATGAGCCAGGCCAGTGAGGGCCTGTGTTCCCTAGCTGTGGAGGAGGGAATTGCCAAATTTAAATAAATTTCATTTAAATTGCCAAACCCCGATGTGAAATTTATGGTAGGATCCTCCACTGTGCAGCAAACTTGGTCCTAGTGTCAAGTTCATCTGCCTTCAGCCACTTTGAAGCATTGGCTCCTCTCCCTTGCGAATGGATGTGTTTCATCTCATGGAGTCCCAGACTAATTTGGGCTGGAAGGAACCTTAAAGCTCATCCCTTTCCATCCCCTGCTGTAGGCAGGGACACCTTCCACTATCTCAGAGTGCTCCAACCTGGCCTTGGACACTTCCAGGGATGGGCAGCCACAGTTTCTCTGGGCAACCTGTGCCAGGGCCTCCCTACCCTCACAGGGAGGTATTTCTTCCCAATATCCCACCCAACTCTGCCCTCTGGCAGTTTAGAGGGAAGGATGGGAACCACATCAAAGGTTGTACCAATGCTGATGGAGACCCCTCCAGCTCCTCAGCCTTGGTTGAAGGCTGCAACGAGGCAGTGTTGAACGAGGTTGAAGGCTGTGTCCCCAAGATGCTGGAGCTGTATATGGCCAGCAGCAATGTCCAAGACAGGCTGTACCAAGGGCAAGGGTCAGGTGCTTGTAAAAATGACCAGAATTTCCTTCTGACCTTCCCCCAGCCTCTCCAAGTTAAGTCCTTCCCCCTGTGTTTGGACACTGGGAGCAGATGTAATGGGAGAACCTCACGCATTAGAAAGTAAAAAATGCCATGCTCCCATTTCCTCATTTTTTTGCTCAAAAGCGCAAACTCTGCCGAAAAGAGAATAGTTTTGCAGCAGAGTTCAGGGTTGGAGTGACCGCTGGGTTAGCAGTGTCACTGGGGACACTGCTGTGAGTGCTCCCCTGCTTGCACACACATCGAGGACAGTGTGGAAAGAGCTGGGCAACAAAGTGTGGAAAGCCATGAACCATCCAGCTGGAAACGATTTAGGAAAGGTGAGAAAGCACTTGGGGCTCACAAGGAGACAGGTGCTACCTCCATCCCTAGTTAGAAAAATGATTAAAAATGATAACTTATAGGGGGTATGAGAGAAGTTGCGTCCTACAACTTGTTAGTTTATGGCCTGTTAGAGAGGGTGTCCTGCAGACCTCCAGAGCTCTTTGGGAGGAGGCTGGAGGCAGAAGGAGAGCAGAGATGCCTTGTAGAGCTGCTGCAGGAACTCATCACACCTGGATCCTGCAGGCTCTACCTACATTCAAGGCACACAGATGCTGAACACTTCCCTGGAGCCAAACGTTGGCTGGGCCAAACATTCCTCTTCCAAAGGCCAGCCACAGGCTGCAGGATGTTCCCATATGAGAGAGATCGGTGGCAGTGAGACTGAAGTGGCAAGTCTGTAGGTCAGAGGCACCTATTTCTGTAATTCCCAGGTGTTTTTCTCTCACTAGGAAAGCAGGTTGAGCAAGAATAAGGGAGACAAAAATCAAGAAGAAAAAGGAAAGGACTCGCCTTCCAAAGACCTGGCCCAGAAACGAGATACTAAAGTGGGGAAAGACTCTAAAAAGGAAGACAATGTTGAGAAAACAGACACCAAAGGTAAAGCTGAGACTGAGACCAAGAGCAAAGAGAACAAAGCTATGAACGATAAAGTCAAGGCCATGGAGAAAAAGCTGATGGGGAAGGACAAGAAGGAGGAAGAGAAGGGTTCAGTGTTGAAGAAGGACACAGGGAAGGACAAGAAGGAGCAAGAGAAGATCTCAGAGTTGAAGAAGGATGCAGGGAAAGATAAAAAGGAGGAAGAGAACAGCTCATCTTTTAAAAAGAAGGATGCAGGGAAGGATAAAAAGGAAGAAGAGAATGTCTCAGCAGCAAAGGAGGAAATGAAGGAAAAAAAGCAAGAAGAAAAAGATTCAGCATCAAAGGACACAGGGAAAGACAAAAACAAGGAGAAGAGTTCAGAATCAAAGAAACCAGCAGTAAAAGACATAAGAGGGGAAGGTAAGAAAGAAAACGATAAAAAAGAAGAGGAGAAGGCTTCAGCTGTGAAAAAATCCGAGACATGTGAGAAGGTTAAATCCCAGGCAGAAGCAGAAAAGGCAGAAAAGGCAGAAAAGGTGGAGGAGAAACAGGAGGCCAAGGCAGGAGACAGGAACAGCCCTTCCAAGCCTTCCTCCGGCAGCTCCGCAGATCAAGCCAAGGACGATGAAGCCTCCAGCATCTTTGACGAGCTCATTGAGAAGGTGAAGAACAACGACGCTGAGGTGACCGAGGTCAATGTGAACAACTCTGACTGCATCAACAATGAGACCCTGGTGCGATTCACTGAGGCCCTGGAGTTTAACACTGTGGTCAAGGTATTTGCTCTGGCTAACACTCGTGCTGATGACCATGTGGCCTTCGCCATTGCCATAATGCTCAAGTCCAACAAGGTGCTGACAAGCATAAACTTGGACTCCAACCACATCACGGGCAAGGGTATCCTGGCCATTTTCCGGGCACTGTTGCAGAACAACACACTAACGGAGCTACGGTTCCACAACCAGCGGCACATCTGTGGGGGGAAGACAGAGATGGAGATTGCTAAGCTCCTGAAGGAGAACACCACGCTCCTGAAGCTGGGCTACCACTTCGAGCTGGCTGGGCCACGCATGACCGTCACCAGCCTGCTGAGCCGAAATATGGACAGGCAGAGGCAGAAACGCCTCCAGGAGCAGAAACTGGCCCAGGAAAGGGGGGAGAAGAAAGACCTCCTGGAGGTGCCCAAGCCTGGAACACTGCCGAAGACGTCCCCTAAGGCATCCCCACAGCCATCCCCTAAGGCTTCCCCCAAAAGCTCCCCCAAGAAAGAGGGGGCACCCACCATACCACCCCCACCTCCTCCTCCACTTGCCCCACCACTGATGATCAATGAGAACCTGAAGAACTCACTCTCACCAGCCACGCAGAGGAAGTTGGGAGACCGGGTGCTGCCAGTCCAGGAGAAGAACTCTCGGGACCAGCTCCTGGCAGCCATTCGCTCCAGCAACCTCAAACAGCTCAAGAAGGCAAGTGCAGGGCCAGGTGGGGCCCATGCACAGGGTGGGGCTGCGGGCTGGGGTCATAGACATTTTCACTCTATGACACTGCAGTGTCCTTCTCTGAAGTGTCCATGATCCCAACCCCTTAGCCCAGGCAGATCCATCCCCTTGCCAAGTACATGGGGAAGAAAGATCCATCCTTTAGTACCATCCCTGCAGAGCAGATGGGGTCAGCAGGTCTGTCCCCTGGCAGAGCATCCAACAGGAGATCCATTCCTTTGGCAGAGAGCATGACTTGTGTGCAGATCCATGCCTTGGCAGAGCTCCTGTGCTGGGCAGATCCCAGGGGTTGGGACACAAGGAAGAAGCCATCTGTAACTTCTAACTCACTGGGCTCTTGATAGCTTGCTGTGGCTGAGCCCATGCCCCTAGAGTAGAAGGTGGCCCAGGATGGCTGGAGAGGCTTCATCTGCATTTAGACAACTGAAACATTCCTTGATGTTAGCCCCAGCTCTGCAGCTGCTGGACTTGACCAAGCCTTTTGAACTCTTAACATATAACTGACTGAATGATGCTCGGGGGGTACTGACACAGCACCATGGGGACCAACAGAGAGGTGTGGTCTATTCAAAACAGCTAGACAATGTTAGCCAAGGGTGGCCTGGATGCTTGAAAGCTGTGGCAGCAACTGTCCTCCTAATACAGGAGGTTCATAAAATCACCCTTGGGCAGCAGATTGTTGTGTATGTACCCCATGCAATCATAACTGTGCTGGAACAAAAGGGCCTAATGCTGGTCTCAGCATGGAGCCTTGAAACCTTTCACACACTCCAAGTTATTTCTGTCCCTGCTGGACTGTCCATGGGCTGGAGTGTGGGGACAGACAGCCTGGCCAAGAGAAAGAGATCACTGAAGGGTTTGAGATGGAAGAGACCTTTAGAGATCATCTCTTTCCTATCATAGACAGGGACACCTTCCACTAGCCCAGGTTGCTCCAAGCCCCATCCAACCTGGCCTCGAACATTTCCAAGGATGGGACAGTGCCAGGTTCTCTGGGCAACCTGTTCCATAACATCCCCACCTTCACAGGGAGGAACTTCTCCCCAGTATCCCATCTAACCCTGCCCTGGGTGTCCCTGCACCTTGTCAAGGACATTCCTGCACCCCCTCCCATTGCTCTCCCAGTAATGGGGTGTCCTTCCCTGCAGGTGGAGTTGCCGAAGCTGCTGCAGTAAGGGAGCAGGAGGATTTTTCCCCTGCAGCCCATGGCAGACTCCCAGACACTCACCTTTCTCGTGACTGTTTCCATGACAAGCCCTTTGGAACCTGCGGTGACCGACGCCAAGGAGCAGGGATCTCTCTGGGACATGGAGGATGGGCCAGTCCCAGCAGGACATGATGGAGAATGTTGTATTTATTTTTTGATGGTTGTAAAGCCTTCAAGCTCGCTCTTTTACCAGCACTATGCCCCGCTGGAGATGCCAAGAATAGAGCAGGGGTCTGCAGAGCTGATCCTTATTGAAATTCCCCATCAGAGCATAACGAAGGGGTTTAGCACCCTCTGTCCAGGGTCCAGCCTGAGGTGAGCAGGAGTACCCTCAACCTTGAGGGGGAGCAGGGAACACCCAGACCATCATCGTATCACCACAAGGTATCTGAGTCACAGGCAGAGTTTTGGGATTCAGGCACAGCAGTGGCTGCAGAGTTGGAGGTTCAGGCTTGACGTCAGGAGGAATGGGAGGGTAGGAGAAGGGAGCAGCCAGGGAGAGAGGGGGCATGAAAATGGTGGGACATGGGGAGCCAGGCTGAGGCCAGGAGCTCAGGGCATCTTGTACACACCCACAGCAATGCAGGGGGATGCCCAGAACCCTCAGAGCATGGAAATCAAACTTGCCTCAGAGAGAGTAGGGAAAGCACCAGCTCAGGGAGGGCAGTGGGTCTGGGGATCATGCAATGCTCACATTCCCCCCCTGCCCCATCCTTCCTGTCATGACATCTTGATCATGATTTGTATGACTTCGGCCACTGCATCAGCAATAAAGCTCACCGAATGCTTCCTGTGCCTCCGGACAGCTCCACGCCCCCAGATCCCAGACTGGGGCACAGGAAGTGTCTGGGAATGAACTCAGCTGCTAAGGGCAGCTCTTCCCTCTCTCACAGTCACAGCCCACCCTGAACTGGGCACCCTGGGAGCACCTGGACACTCCAAGCTGGATGTCCCTGGTCACCCACCTCCCAGAACCCTCGCAAATGGGGCATCCAGGACCTCCCAAATGGGACACCCAAACCCCCCAAATCGGGCACCCTGATGCTGCTGGACACAGACAACCAGGCACCTAGAGCCATGCAGACATCCCAAAACTCTAGAGTCACCCAGAACTGGGCATCCTGGGGCTGCCCCAGTGTCACCCCAAACCCCAAGGTAATCCAGAACTGGGTGCCTTAGGGTAACTCTAAAACCCCGGTGTGACCCCAAAACTGAGGACTCTAACCCCGGGGTCACCCCAGGGTCACCCCAAACCCACGAGGTCACCCAGAACTGCTCTCCCCCCTGGCACCACGGGGCCGGGGCCGTTTTGGGGGTGCAGCAGGACCCAGGTGTCCCGTGGGAAGCCCCCCCTATCCCGGGACACCTACGTGTGTGGCTGAGAGGAGGTTCCCGGTACCAGTGCAACGCCGTTCTGGGGGCCATTTCTGCAGCCGGGCAGCGCCGTGGCCCCAGCGGGAGGAGCTGTATCGGTACTGGGGCGGTCCTCAAGCCCCTCGCCTCGCACTCCTGCCCCTTGGGGCGGCCCCTGCTAACGCGGGACCCCAACCGGGCACCCCGGGGACATCCCACACCGAGCATCCGGCCGGCCCCGGGGTCGGAGCACCAGAGCCGTCACCCGAACACCGGCAGTGCTACCTAAAATCACGGGGGGCTGGGGTGGACTGGGGCAGTGCAGCTCCCGAGGGGAGGGGTGCCCCGGCAGGGAGCGCCGTTACCGCACCGGGGCCGCCGTTAACGCACCGGGGGCGGAGCGGCGCGCGGCGGGACCGGTAGGGGGCGCGGTGCAGCCCCGGCCCGTCCGGTCCGTCCCGGCCCCGGTAGCGACAGCGCCCAACGGAGGCTGTCGGGGGTGTCTGGCTCCGCTCCCCCCGCTTGGTACCGGGGAACCAGAGCAGGGCACTGGTGGCACAGGAGCACGGCGGCGGCGTGCGATGGACATCGGGGCGGCGGCAGGAGGCGGCGGCGGCGGCGGGGAGCATGGCGGCGGCGGGCGGCGGCGGGGCGCGGCGGGGGCTGCTGAAGCGGAAGCCGAACTTCACGCTGCAGGAGCTGGAGGTGCTGATGAGCGAAGTGCTCCGGTACGAGCCGCTGTTGTTCGGCGCCGCCGCCGGTACCGTGAACGCGTACGAGAAGCAGAAGATCTGGTGGCGGATCACGCACAAGGTGAACGCCGCTGGACGCCACCAGCGCGACATCGGCGAGGTGAAGAACCGCTGGCGGGGGCTGCGC
>VZTB01000660.1:22961-39664 GCA_013397245.1 Thryothorus ludovicianus
GCCTCTTCCCAAATCCCCCCACTCTCTACCTACAGGACCCTCCTGCCCCTCCCATCCCTATAGCCCCCCCACACACATCAATTCCCACAAGCTTCTGACCAGGCTCCCCTAATCCCCCACCCCTATACCTACAGCACCATCATGCACTGAGCCTCCTCCTGCAACCCCCATCCATTTGTGCCTCATCCATGCATCCCCCATTCCTGCACCCTCCCATTCCCCCAGGTCCTCTTAACCCTGCACCTCTTTACCTGTAGGACCCTCTTGATTCCCTCCTCCTGCACGTCCCCATCCCTGCATACCCCATCCCTACAGCCCCCCATCAGAACCCTGTTCCCCCTGACTTCCTCTAGGCCCCCTCAACCTCACTCAACCCCCTTTTCCTACAGGACCCTCCTGCATTCCCTCCTGCACCCTCATCCCTGCCCCCCCCCAGCCCCACACCTTGCAGTGGGGTGCGGGACTGCTGCCGGCGCTGGTACAAGTAGCAGCAGGAGCACATGAAGCAGCAGACGATGGTGGTGACGATGGCGATGAAAAGCACCACGGCTGAGGCGATGCCCGCGATGGTCTTGGGGCTGTGGGACCCCCGGGCGTGGGGAGCATGGCCTGGAGGGCACCCGGGGCACACACCCCCAGCCAGCACCCACTGATAACTGCGCACTGCCCAGTGCCCAGTGACACTGTCCAGTACCACTGCCACAGCACCCAGAACCAATGCCCAGTGACACTGTCCAGCACTGCTATCAGCATCCAGTACCAGTGACCACTGCCCAGCACCAGGTCGCATTGCCCACCCAGTAACAGTGCCCAGTACCCAGTGCCAATGCCCTGTACCAGTGCCCACTGCCCAGTGACCAGCATCCAGTAACAGTAATCAGTTCCCAGCACTGCCCAGCACCCAGTGCAAGTTGTCAGTACCAGCATCCAGCACCCACTGCTAACACCCAGTACGAGTGACCAATCCGCAGCATCCATCCCCCAGTGTGTAGTGCCCAGTACCAGTGCACAGCATCCAGTGCATAGCAGCCAAGAGCCCAGTACCAGTGTCCAGCACCCAGAACACAATACCAGCACCCAGTACCAACACCAAGTGCCCAGCACCCAGCACCAGTATCCAGTGCAGAGCACCAAGTAGCAGAGCCCAGCACCCACTGCAAAGCACCAATGCCCAGTACCAGTGCCCAGAGCCCAAAAACCCAGTACCAGTATCCAGCACCCAACACCACTGCCCAGTGCCCAGTACCCAGCACTCAATACCCAACACCACTGCCCAGTACCCAGCACTCAATGCCCAGCAACCAGCGTTAGTGTCCAGCCAGAGCCAACAGCTTGGCAACGCAGTAGCACTGCCCAGTGCCATTCCCCAGTGCTAAGAACCAGTGCACAGCACCTGCATTCAGCATCCAGTAATAGTGCCCAGTGCCCCTGCCAAGTACCAGTGCAAAGCACCTAGCATCCATTAGCCAGTGCCATTGCTCAGTGCCAATGTCAAAGCCCCAGCATCCAGTATCAGTGCCCAGCACCCAATATCAGTGCACAGCATCCAGCATTCAGTATGAGTGCCCAGTAGCAGTGTTCAACAGACACTGCTGAATGCTCAGAACTCAATGTCCAGCATCCAATACCACTGTGCAGTATCCAGTACCAGCACCCAGCATCTAGCATCCAATATTAGTGCACAGCACCCAGCATCCAGCACCCAATGCCCAACACCCAGCACAAGGGCCCAGATACCACTGCCCAGCACCCAATACCAGTGCCCAGCACCACTGCTCAGTGCTTAGCACACAATAACCAGCACCCAGTACCACTGCCCATCAACAGCACCCAGTATTAATACCCAGCACCCAGTCCCAGCATCCAGCCTGCCCAAGGGAGCCCCCAGCCCCATCGGCCCTGGCTGTGGCACCTGAAGGCAAGGCAGTGCCGCTGCTGGCGCTCGGTGAGTAGGCGCAGAGGGTCTCGGCAGCAGTACCGCTGGTGGCACGTGCCGCAGCAGAAGGTGAAGAACTCGCAGTCGAAGCCGGGGTGCCATGACCCGTTTCTGTCCACGTACCACAGGCAGTCTTCACCCCCAGCCACTGTGGACAGCCACCCATCACCAAGGCCTTGGAGTATTTGGCCATCACCACCCTCGGAGGCATCAGCAGCACCCCATGCCATTCATTCCCCACATGAACACAGCCTGTACTCCACTGTGTCCTATTCCCTTGTACCCTGGTCCATCCTGGCTCATAGGCCCCCGAAGTGTGCCCCCATACACCCCCAAATACCTTGTTCCTTCCTGTCTCCCTGTCCCTCATACCCAGTCCCCTCATACCCACATCCCCCATACCCTGCTCCATCCTGCCCCATGGACCCACAGACTGAGGCCCTATGTACCCCCAAATCTCTGCTCTGCTCCATGCTGCCCCATACCCCTTAAAACCCTGCTCTGTCCTGCCCTTGTGTACCCCCACACCCTGCTCCATCCAGCCCCACACTCTTGCAGACTCCCCTTCATCCCACCCAACTCTCCGACCCCTCCAAATCCCTCCAGCTTCCCCTCTTTCCGCGTGTTCCAGTATAACTTCCGGCTCTATTTCTGTTCGGAGCCACCTGTCTTCCCAGAAATAGCCGAGGCAGCGGGCAGGGAGCCACAGAAATGGGCTTTGTGAGAGTCTCACATGGCATTATTCACACACTCCAAAAAGGGACAACGGCAGCTCAGAGACAAGTGGGGAAACTGAGGCACAGGGTTCGTGCATGGGAAGCCCCCAAATTCCCCAGGGGTTGGCATCCCGGCTCGCTTAGCCACCGGCTCCGTGCCTGCTGTTCCAGGGGTCAGCAGCTACCGGGGACACGCCGAATGCGGCAAATGGGAAGCGGCTTTGGGGCGGTCGGGGGATCGGGGGGTGGACACAGTGCTCTGGGGGACACCTTGTTGCAAGCAACCCCCGGTCAAAAGGGCCGTGTGCGGCACGACTCACAGTCACGGCTGGTGGCACCAAGTCCCACCCAGCGGGATCCCCGTGTCACGGATGGTGGCACCGTGTCCAGTCGCAGGGTGGNGGTGTCCCCGCTCAGCGCTGCCCGGAACAGAGGCGGCGGCTGCGCGGCAGCACCGGGACCGGGGCCTTTCCCGTGGCCGGTACTGGTGCCGCAAGGTGCCGGTGCCGCTCCCTCTGCTGGCGTCTCCCGGTGCCACTCGGTGCCGGTGCAGGCCCGCAGTGACGCCGCAGCCCGGCGGCGCTCGGTTGCTGCTCGGTGTCCCCCGTCTCCTGCCCCCCCCGGCGCCGCCTCTCGCCGCAGCCACCGGACCCCGCCCGCCCCCACCGGGAGGAGCGGCACTGCCGGCTCCGAGCACTGGCAGGGCCGGGCGGGGATGCGGGGACCGGAGGGGCTTCTCTGGAACTGCCCCCCTCCCCCCCCAGCGCATCCCTCTAGCAACCCTTATTTCCCCTCTTCCTGCATCCCATCCTTTCGCTCGTCCTTGCACCACTCACTGCACCTCCCCCACACCCCATTCCCTACATCCAATCCCTTCCCTATCCCCTGCTCCCCATCATTTCCCCTCCCAGCACCCCTTCTCCCACCTCATCCCACCCCTGCACTCCTTATTTGCCTGCCCTGCACCCTATCCCTTCCTGCACCCCTCACCTCCATTCCATTCTTCCCTTCTACTCCTTGCCCCTTTCCCAGCCTGGGTCCCTAGGTGACAGGGGTGCACAGGTGGATCTAGGGCACTGGGATCTTCCCATTACTGCCCCGAGCACAGCCAGGCCCCAAACCCATGGAGTCCCATCCTGGCAATGCCAACTGGACCCAGGGATGGGGGACCTGAGAGGGGACATGGAGGTGACACATCCTGAGAGTGATGTATCCCAAAAACCACCTTTATTAGAGATTAGAACCTCAAATTCAGGGTCATGGTGACACCAAGGCACCATAAGCTCAGGGGTCACAGTGTCCCTATCAGCATTGCTGTGCCACTGAGGGAACACAGGGTGAGGGCCAGCCCCTGCCACCGCACTCTGGCTCACTCCCATGCCCCCATGCCGGGGTGGGGAAGCATGAGACAACCCCACTGCCCCTGGGCCAGCCAGGATGTGCCCTCACCCCGGGGGAGGGGGGATGTGGGAACTCACACTTGTGTGACAATCTCGCCGTTTTCGGGCATATAGACCTGCACGGGCACGCCAGCTGCTGAGCGTCGCAGCACCTGCACAGGGGGACCCTGGAGGAACAAAGAGCCTGTGGGTGTTGGCACCCCACCTTGTTTGGGGGCACCACTAGAGGCACATCCCAGGGCTGGGGAGTTGTGGGGGCACAGTTACAGGTCCCCACTTGCCCAGCATGTGTCCCAGCTGTGCCAAGGGTGCATTTGTCCCAGCAAGACTTTCAGGTGGAGAGGAGGAGCTGGCCACTGAAATGTCTGAAGGGATCCTTCCCTGCTCAAGGGCACCCCACTGCTGCCCCAGGGACCCACATCAGTCCTGCTTGTGGGAACCTGGGTGTGACAGGAGGGATCCACATGGATCCTGCCCTAGGAACCCCCCTGAAGTCCTGGTCCTTTCCATGAGACTCTTATGGGACCCCAGTCTTACCCCAGTAACCCACTTAAGGTTCTGGTCTTTCCCATGGGACCCCAGTTCTGTCACAGGAACACCTGTAGGGTCCTGGTCTTGCCCTTGGGATCTTCAAGAAAAAGTAGAGACCTATATGGAACCCTAGTCCTGTTCCAGAGACCCCCTTAAGGTCCTGGCCCTACCCCAGGGACTCATATGGAACCCCAGTCCTGCCCCAGGGGTTCCGGGTTCTGCCTCTGGGACCCACATGGGAATCCAAATCTACCCATGGGACCCTCAGCAGGTCCTCATCCTGCCCTGAAGGACCTTAAAGACCTTACTTCTTACTGAAGACCTTCCCAAGAAAACCCTGGTCTTGGCCATTAGACCTTCTCAGGAACCCAGTCCTGCTCCAGGGACCCCTCTGAGACCCAAATTCTTCCCCTGTGATTCCCTCAGGACCGGTCCTCTCGCAAGGGGATCCAGTTAGGACCCTTGTCCTGCCTCAGCCCCAGGGACTATCAGGGAATCTCCAGTCTCAACCTATGGGACCTTGGACCTGCTCAGAGGACCCTCAGAGGGCCCCAAAGGATCTTAAAGGACCTTAACCCTCTCCTCAGGACCCTTCTGAGACCACGGTCCTGCCCCAGGGTCCCTTCTGGGATCCCAGTCTTGTCCCAACAACCCTCACAGGAGTCCATGGACCCATTCAAGACTTCACTCCTGCTCTAAAAATCTGCATGGGATCCCACCAGAGCCACATGTCCCTACACTACCTCAGGGTAACAACTTATGTCACCTCTGCAGGACAGCACCCAGGGGGGTCTCCCTTCTCCCACATGACCACTCCCAGCCAGATCTCATGTCCTACCTGAACCAGTGACAGGACTCCATGAGCAATGGGCATATCCCTGGTGGTCCCACCACAGGGTCTCTGGAAAGCCCTTTGCCTGTCAAGGGAGTGGGGCCGGGCACCCCTCAGCTGGGCCCGTTGGTGCCACGACTTGAGCTCCTCAGTGACAACGGCCTTGGAGAGCCCCCGGGCCCCAGTGGGAACATAGTCTTTGAGCGAGGGTGTGCGCACAATGCGGCTACGGGAGGGCACCAGGCGCTGGTACCGCAGTGGGGCCAGATCCTGCTCATACAGGAAAGTCAGGGGGCCAGCAGGCGGCAGGAGCTGGAGGGCACCCCGTGGGTAGTATCCAGGCTCAGCAAGGGGCAGCGGAACTGCAAAGGACACGTCAGGGCTGCTGCTGCCTGGGGAGGTAGCGTGGGAGATGCTGGAGAGGTCGGAGATGCTGTCATCAGAGCCAGAGTGGCACGCAGGGCTGGGGGTCAGGATGCAGGAGCTGGGCACAGTGACTGTGCAGTAGGTGAGGCGCCGGCGGGGTGCAGCGCTGCGGCCCCGTGGCTCAGCTGGCTGCCAGCACGGGTCCACCCTGCAGGCAAAACACTGTGGCTGTGGGACGACCTTTCTCCTCACCCCAAAGCCAGGGCAAGCCCTGGGAAAGGTGCACCTATGGGTGTGGGGCACAGCCACCCCATGGGGAGACATCTAGCCTCCTCCCATGGGATTAGCTCTAGCTTCTCTGCGGGGCAGTCTCCAGCCTCCTCCCAAGGGATTAGTTCATCCTCCCCATGGGGCTGACCTCCATCATCTCCATAGGGTTACTTCCATCCTCTCCATGGGACTATCTCCAACCTTCTCCCAATAGATTTCTGTCCATCCTCCCCACAGGGTTTTCTCCAACATCGCCATAGAATTAGCTTCATCCTGTGTCTGGGATTATCTCTATCCTCCCCATAATATTGTCTCCAACCTCCCAATGACTGAGCTCCATCATTTCCATGGTGTTAGTTCCATCCCCTCCCCACTGGATTATGTCCATCCTCCCCATAGAGTTAGGTTCACACTTCCCTTGGTGTTCTCTCCATTATCTTCTCTATGGGATTATCTCCATCCTCCTCCCCACAGTGTTAGCTCCATTTTACTGCCAGTGGGACTATCTCCATCAGTCCTATGGGATTATTTCCAACCATCTCCCCATGAGGTAAACTCCATTATCTTCACGTGTTTATTCCCATCCTCCTTTCCATGGATTGAGATCCACTCTCCACATGGGATGATCCCCATCATCCCTTGCAAAAGCCCTTGTCTCTCCTGCCCATGCCCAGGACATACCTCAGAGGCTGCATCTGTCCCTGCCTTCCTGATGGCTCTGGGGTGCTGGGAGCACTGGAACCTGCCTGCCGGCCTAGCACCAGGGTCCGGATGGGGACGAACCGGTAGGGAGGGTCCCCTGTCCTGGACACTGGGGAGCCTGCGGAGTCAGGGCTGGCAGGGGCCAAGGGGCTGGCGGGGGCAGCCATCAGGGACCCGAGACAGCATTGGGAGCTCTGGGTTTCCTCATCCTCAGGGTCAATGCTGGGATTTTTGGTCCTCTCGTAGGGTCTGTCCAGGCTGGTCTTCTCCCAGGGATTGGGAGGGGGCATCAGAAGCCCTGACTCTGACTCCTCCTTGGTGGGGTCCTTGGGAGATGGGGACCTCCATGGAGTGGCAGGTCCTGGTGGTTGTGTGTCCTCTGCAGGAGAGATGGAGGGTGGGGATGGACAGGACACAAAGAGAGGGTTAGGATAGAGGGAACAGGTGGATGGTTGGTATGGAGGGGAGATGTGGGGGGGTTGGGATGGAAGGGACACACAGGGGAATGGCATGGAGGGGACGGACACATGGCAGTGGAATGGAATGGAGGAGACACAGGGATAGCGGAGACACAGGAAGGGTTGGAATGGAGGGAACATATCAGGGGTCCCCCCCGGTCCCCACAGCCCCTTCACCCTCCTCCAGCAGGCAGGTGTCAGATACGGAGCTTTCTTGGGAGGCAGAGCTCTGTGAGGCAGGGCCCTGTGAGATCAGAGCCAGGGCTGCCTCCGGGTGCCAAAGCGCTCCCACGGCCCTGCCACCACCCAGTGCATCCCCGCGGGCCTCCGCTCCCCTCTCCCACGCCACCTGTCCCAACACGCTCCGGTACTGCAGTGGTACCGGCCAGGCCGGCTCTACCGAGCTGTGTGCAGTTCCCAGCCTGCCTGGGATGGGCAGGCTGGGGGCACCAACGGGGAAGGAGATGCCATCACCATGGCCCTGGTCCTTGGAGGCGACAAGGACAGAGAAAATGGGGACCCCCAAGGATGGTCGTCACTGGGATGTGGACACAGAAGCTGGGCCACGTCCTGCCCCACTTTGGGTGCAGGTGCTGAGGATGGGTGACTGTGAATAGTTATGGGGTGTAAGTGGCAAGGTGAAGTATTAGGGTACATTCACAGCGGTGCAGTCAATGGAAGTGAAGCACTGGTGTGGATTCAGTGGGGTACCACTGGAGATGGTTTATTGGGGTGGGGTGCATGCACTGGGGATGAAGTTTTGAGGTGTGTTCAAGGAAGTACATACACAAACGATGGTTTATGGATGGTTTTGGAGTGCATGCACTGGGGACAAAGTTTTCGGATGCACTCACAAGGGTACAACCACCAAAGAAGAATTGGGGTACCTTCAAAAGGATGCGTTGACAATGAGGATGCACTGACGTGCATATACCAAGGATGGCCTTTCAAGGGGCATTCAGCAGGGTTAGGGAATTGAGGTGCATTCACCAGGGATGGTATGTTGGGGGGTATTTTGGGGGGGGCACATTCATTGGGGGTTGCACTCACAGGGGATGAAAAGTTGGGCTGTATCCAGGGGGTGTATTCACCAGGAATGGGAACTGGCATGCAGGCATTGCAGATGGGACATTGGGGTGCATCCATTGGGGTGCACTTGGGATGAAGGACTGGGCTGCATCCAGTGGGGTGCATTAATAGGGAATGGGGAATTCAGGTGCATTCCCCAGGGACAACTCAACCAAGCAGCAGCCCATTCTGCCACCCTACTCTCCAGCAGCCCCCCACCAAGGGGCTCAGGGGCCTCACCCTTGGCAGTACCAGTGTCCCGTTGCCCTGCCAGGAGGCTCCGCTGGCTCAGGACCTGCTCCAGGTCACGCAGCTTCTGCTCCTCCCGGAGTGCTGCCGTCTGCCGCCTCTTCCGCACCTGCCGGCCAATGTTCTCCTCGTGGCACAGCCGGCGGGAGGCCTCGGCAATCTGCAGCTGCAGCGCCCGCTCTCGTTCCAGAGGGTCCTGGGGGCGGGGGACATGCTCAGAAACACACCATTATGCTTAACACCCCAACACCACCCACAGCCCTTGGGATCCCAACCCCTCCAAGCGTCTCATCTGAGAGCCCAACTCTTGGAACCCAACACCACCCATCATGCTCAGGACCCCACCACAACCCATAACATTTGGAACTCACTTCCTTCCATAATTCTGGCACCCTGGTACACCTGGAACCCCCGCACACCCATCACCTTGGCACTCCAACTCCACACATTATGCTTGGGACCCCATGGTAACCCCATTAACTCAACACCCCAACATAACCCATCAGTCTTGAAACTCTACCTTGTCCCATCTCCTGAACACCCCAACACCAAACATTGCATTCAGAACCCAAACACCTCTCTTCACTGAGGCATCTCAGCACCTCAACACCATCCATCATGCTTGCAAGCACCCCTCTGCCCCTCCCACCTACAGCACTTGGCACTCAGCCACCACCCATGAGATGGGCATGATTTGCAGGTGACCCTCAGGCAGCTTCCATAGCAGAGGGGATGGGATGGGATGGGATGGGATGGGATGGGATGGGATGGGATGGGTAGGATCCCCACCACCTTTGCACCCCAGGGACTGCCTCACCACCCCACGCAGAACAACGATCTCATCCAGCTTGAAGGCAGCCCCAATCCTGCGACGGACCTTGGGGGGCTTCTCTCCAGCTTTCAGGGGGTACTCATGAGGCAGGGTCCCCGTCAGCTCCTGAGGACAGCACAGGGACACTGAGCAGAGCCATGGCAGCATTGTGAGGGTGGGCAGTGGGTCCCTGTGCCCTGCTCACCGCCTCACGCAGGCAGAGCCGCCGCAGCTCCTGGATGCAGCCATCAAGCTGGGCCTCCAGTGCCTGCTGCTGCTGCCGCCCCACCTGCACCCACTCCTTCAGTGGGGACACTGGGCTGTCAGGGCCTGGAACAGACACATGGACATCTGGAGGGATGGGAGCACCCAGGTACCATCCATCGCTGTCCCACAGCCTCCCCACCTTAGTTTCCCTCCACCCCACCACAGGGGGAGGAAAAAATAGCCATGACCCTCCCAGCAGCACCCATAGGTACTCCAGCTGTTTTGCCTCCCTTCCCCCCTAGCAGCATCCATGGGTATATTGACTCCCCTGGAACACCTATTTCCCCCATCCAGCAGTACCCATTGGTGTCCCAAACCCCCAGGGTATCCAGGAATCCCTCTCCAGCAGCACCCACGGGTCCTCCAATCCCCTACAGTATGCATGAAATTCCCCCAGCAGCACCATGGGTGCTTCAGCCCCCCCTCCCCCAGACACGTGTGACGTCCCTGCTAAGGGGTGGGAAGGGGGGGGCACAGGAGGAAGGTTTCAGTCTGACTCAGCCATCCTAAGCCAAACCTGTCTGAGTCAAATCCTGTCCACAGCATCCCCTCACTGCACTTGGGGTGCCTCCCCAAATGCAGGGGAAGCCTCCATTCCTCCACCCCTTCATTTCCCCAAAGCTTTCTCCAGGTAGCTCTTGTATCCCCATGCAACGAAGTGCTCCTTTCTCTGCCTGGGAAGGAGGGGCACGTCTATCAGAGCACCTATGGGCGACAGGGGTAGCCCAAAACCTCCCTCACCCCCAAATCCCCTTCTCACCCGAGAGCAGCATGATCCTGCTGTCCATATCACCTGCGTCCCCCATGCTGCGCCGGGACTCTGCGGACAACAGCAGGGACACAGTTCGTCCGCACGCCCCCAGCCGGGCTGCACCCATGGGTACCCCCCACCCTACAACCTCTAAATTCCTCATGTCACCCCGGGCTTGCCGCGATGGCGGCGGGGGTGAGGCGAGGCTATGTTTGCTTCGCCTTCTTGTAGGTCCTACCACGAATAAAGGGTGCGGACAGCGCGAGGCGGGGGGAGGGTGACACGCTCGAAGGGGTCAAAGGTGTCCGGGGGTGCGGGGAGGGGTAGGACACGGGGAGCCCTCGCTCCCGCCCCAGCTGGTTTCGCTGGGCACCTCTCCCAGTTTTCCTTTCTTTTCCGTCTAGGCTGGCGGCAGAACCTGGGGTGGGAGCGACCGCTGGCCTGGGAAAAGGGGGTCCCCAGCACCCCAAGACTCCCAAACTCTTGGGGAGGGGGTGAAAGGGGGGCAGTGGGGCGAGGGGAAGGAGGTTCACACCGCTTTTCCAGCGCCGTCTCCTGGTCGTGCCTCAGTTTCCCCAACCCGCTCCACGTCGCACTGGGCGGCCAGAAACAGGGCGGAGGTCCCGGGGGTCCCGGCGGGGTGCGAGAATCCTTTACCTGAGCCCTCCGCCGCTGCCGGCCCTGCTGCGCCGGGACACGGACGGGTCTGGGCTTGAGCGGAGGGAGGAGCAGGGCGAACAACACCTGCCCCCGTCCCCGCCCCGCCCCGCTGGACGGCCCCACAGCGACCGCACCGCAAGGCAGCGTGGAATGTAAGGAGAGTGCACGGCACGGCATGGCATAGAACGGCATGGAATGGCACTGCACGGCACGGAGCTGTATGGTATGGAGTGGGTGACATGGGAATGCACATTTTGGCATGGCATGGCATGGCATGGCAGTGTGTGGTGCGAGATGGAACTGTGTGATATGGCATGGAATGGCATGGTACGGTATGGATGTGCCGCAGCATGGCCTGGCACATCACAGCAGGGCGTGGTGCAGTTTGGTGTAGTGTGGCACCGAAGCCCAGCACAGCCTAACATGATGCTTGCTGGAGGCTCCATCCTAGTGCCATGTAGGCATGGGCCAAGCACTGTCCCCATCCTTTCCCTGTCCATGCACAGCAGGACAGTGCCAGGACTGTGCCAGGACAGTGCCAGAATGGTGCCAGGACAGAGCCATGATGGTGCCACCATTGTGCCAGGATGGTACCAAGGCTCTCCCAGGCCATGAGAAGATGATGCTGCAGCCACTGTTGCCCCTCTGAGCTGGTTTGGAGTGAGATGGGCACATCCTGCGTTGCTACACCTGGCAGGGTGGGGAAGATGCTCATCCCCATAGGATGGGGCTAGACAGGATGGGATGAGAAGACTGATAACGGGCAGGGTGCAGGCAGGGGGATTGCAGGGAGTTGGTAGAGAGTAAGCAAGGAGTGCAGGGAGCAGTCAGGGGGGAGGTGCAGATCCCCCAGAACAATGGCCTGTTCCCCAACTTGGTGCACAGGGTGGTGCTGTCAGCCTGGGGCTGTTAGTGTGAGACCAATTCGAACCAACGTCTCTTCCTCCCTCCCAGCAGACTCCAGCTGCAGGTGGAAAGGGTATGGGTGAAACACGTGTAATTGTGGAAATGTAAAAAAAAACCAGAAGAAGACAGAGGAGAAAGGAGAGGGAGACTGAAGGAGTGAGGAAGGCTCTGTGCCACCAGGGGATGGCTGAAGGCCTTGGATGGACCAACTGCACCTGGGCTGGTGGCACCACCAGCAAAATGAGCCAGTGGCTACCATGACCACTTTCCATCTCCACCATGCACGATCAGACCAAGGTAATGCCACCCTGTCTCTGTCTCATTGCCATCAAGAAAACCAGATAAAAATACTTTATTTGATTGTTTTCTGTTTCATGGAGCCAGGGCAGGTGCAGGTCAGGGGCAGAGTGTTGCCTGCATCCCTCATATCACCCATGGCACTGCCCTGGAGTTACCAGCTCCTTCCAGCCCTGACAGCCTGGTTGTCACTGTCATGGGGACAGCAAGTCTCCAGTACTCACTCTTAACCATGAGCTCACTCAGAATGGCAGCACCAGGTGCTGTTCCCTGTACCAGGATATACTGGGGACAGGAACATCCCTATTTGTGCCAGGAGGCTCAGAGAGCTCTTCTGGGTTGGCTTTGGCTCGTGTCTGTCAGACACCTGCCTCTGCCAGCTTCATCATCTGCAAGCTTTCCTGCATCTGCAGGAATTTGGGAAGAGGGTCTAGCCTCCTCCCTCCTCCTCCTGCTCATGCTGCAGGAGGGGCAGCCATGGGGCCTGGTTGGGATTCCCCCAGCCCTCCCCATGACCCATCTCTCTCCTGACACAGATATTCCCTCACCTGTCACCATGACCTGGTCACTTCTGGCCATCCCTTGAACTGTGTCCACTCCATCCAGCTTCCTTCAGCCACTCCTCAAGTTCCCTGGACATTACTCAGCCCAACTGCCCCAACAGCCCAATCAGCACTTGGCTGTCCCCAGGGAAGGACATGGATTCGTAGCTGGATTGAAATGTGGAGGGTGCATGGATGGATGGATGGGTTGATGGATGGATGGATGGATGGATGGATGGATGGATGGATGGATGGATGGATGGATGGATACGTGGATACGTGGATGTATGGTGGTTGGATGGATGGATGGATGGATACATGAATGCATGGATACGTGGATGTATGGTGGTTGGATGGGGGGATGGATTCCCGNTGATGGATGGATGGATGGATGGATGGATGGATGGATGGATGGATGGATGGATGGATGGATACGTGGATACGTGGATGTATGGTGGTTGGATGGATGGATGGATGGATACATGAATGCATGGATACGTGGATGTATGGTGGTTGGATGGGGGGATGGATTCCCGGGTACATGGATGGATGATGGATGGATGCATGCTCTTATGTATGGATACATGGGTGGATGAATGGATGCATGATGGTGAGGTGAAGCAAGGAGAGCTGGCCTGGATGCAGGGGTGGAGGCTGGGACAGACAGAAAGGACAAAGGGACATCACAGATCTCCTCAAGTCTCTGGTGGCGCTTCCTCAGCTGCTTCTCCAGGTCACATGGGGGTCCCTGCAGCTCCTCCTGTGCCAGCCTCAGCTGCAAGCTCTCCAGCACCTGCAGGAGCTCGTCCCTGTGCTGAGGCAGGATACCCCTGTGGGGATGGACAGGCTTCAAACAGCCACCCCAACCAGCCACCCAGCTGGAGACAGGCCTGTTCCCATGCCCACCTGCTGTGGCTGAAGAGTAGCTCCCAGTGCAGGTCCCAGTGGTGCCAGGACTCCTGCATCACGTTTGGCACCTTCTTAGGCTAAATAATCCTCCTGTGGCCATCAGGGGCCAGGTCCAGGGAGAAAATATATCCCCTGTTACCTTCTGGAGGGGTAGGGGATCAGCAGGGGATGGGAACAGCAGGGGATGGGTCACCAGAAGCATGGACATACCAGTGGGAAAGGGTGTCCAGGGATGGGGTCACCACAAGGGATGGGGCAGGCTGGGACAGAGTCACCGGGGGATGGGGAGGAGCCACATGCCAGTACAGGGTGAGATCCTGGACATTGGCCCCTGTGTCCAGGATCTGGACACATCGACTGTGTTCCCCAGCACCTGTGGTCTTGTGGTGACACAGCCCAGAGTCCTCACATGCTGCCCCCAACACCTTCAGCATCCCTTTGTGCAAGTGTCCCTGTCCCAGGCCACCCTGTGGTCCCCATATCTTCCCATCACCCCTTAGGGTCCTCATTATCCCTGGGGTACCCACCACCTACCAGGTGCCCATCATGTCTCAGGTCCCCATTGTCCCCTGGTGTCCTCATTGCCCCCGAGGTCCCCATCACTCCTGAGGTGCTAACAATCCCTCAAGGCCTCATTACTTTTTGGGGTCCCTGTCACCTTCAGGCTTCCTATTGTCTCTGGGGTCTCCCTCACTCCAAAGTCCCCATCACCCCTGGTGTCCTGGTATCCTGTTGTCCCTGTGTCCCCTTCACCCTTGGGGTTCCCAACACCACTAGGGTTCCCATCACTCCAGGTACATCACCCCATTGTCCTGGGTGTCCCCATAACCTTCAAGTCCTCATTGTCCCTGGGATCCCCATCACCCTTGGGATGCTAATCATCTCTCAGGGTCCTCATTACGCCTTGGAGTCTCTATCACCTTCAGCATGCCCATTGTCCCTGTGTTTCCCATTGCTCCTAAAGACCCCATGTTCCCATCACTCTTGGGATTCCCATCACCTCCTAGGTCCCCTAACATCCAGGTTCCCATTGTCCCTGTGTCTCAATAACCCCTGGCATCCCCATTGTCCATCATGCCCATCCCCATTCCACCGAGTCCCACAGCTCCATGACCTAGTGTCAGCACCCACCTAGCACTGTGCTGCTTCTCTAGGCTTTGTTGTCACTCTGGCAAAGTTGTCACTAGTGAGGACCAAATCAACCCCTGATGTCCCTCCTGCTGGGAGCTGCAGCTGGCCATGGTGGCTGGGTGCAAGGGAGCAGGAGGAGAATTGTAGGAGCGAGGGTGGGTAGGATGGACAGTGATGAGGGATCTCTGAAGCCAGGTCCTGGAACTTGCAGTTTATTGCAAAGGTTGTGGGTGCAGGGGCCATGCTTGGAGCTGCCAGCCACAGCTCAGAGCAGGCCCGAGAGAGAGAAAGAGAGCAAGAAGAAGTAAGAGTAAGATCAAGAGAAAAGAGCAGAGTGCGACGTTCCCGTTACAATACAATAAATCTTCTTCTGTGCTGAATATTTTACTTTCCACTAACCAATCTAGTACAAGATACAAATCCTATAGCATTTACATACAGCCTATAAGAATCTTTACATTACCATACTGTGTTACATTTTAAACCCTAAAATCCACTCTTTAAACCCCTTCTGCCAAGCTAGTAGGGTCTGCTCTGACCCTTGGACGTGTCTGCAAGCAGAGGGTATTGTTTAATCAAGGCGGGATTACCTTCAGCTGGCCATACCATTGTTTTCCAGTTGTTCAGTAACTAAGGCTTGGTATGTCAATGCTTGCTTTCATTTCAATCTCGCTTATAGTTTCCATATTCTCAAAATCTTTTGTAAGGAAATCATATTTATAAGGCTTTCCTGTTTCATCTTCCCCAACAGAGAATGGATATTCTCCACGTTAGCTCTGGAACCTAAGGAGGGCAAAGGGGTCTGCAGGCTGAACACCAGAGGACAGGCACTGGAGTCTGCTGGGGGCACAGGGAACACTGGGAGCACCAGACTCACTTGGGAGCACGAGGTTGACTGAAGGCACTGGGAACACCGGGGACATTAGGAACACTGGGTGTTCTAGGAGCACAGGATTTTCTGGGACCACTGGGACTGCTGGGTGCACTGGGAATACTGGCAGCCTTAGGTTTGCTGGGGGCCCTGGGGGCTCTGGAGACTGCTGGGGGCACCAGGACCACTCTAGAGACATTGGGGCCACTGGAGGCACTGGGAACACTGTGGGTACTGGGGTCACTGGGAAGACTGGGACAACTTGGGGCACTGGGGTCTGCTGGGAGCACTGGAAGCACAGGGACTTTGTGGACCACTGGTGGGCACTGAGGACCGTGGGGCCCTGGGGATTGCTGTGAGCACTGGGAACAGTGTTGTTGGGTGCACTGGGACCACTGGATTATACGGGTTACTGTGGGAGCTAAGGGTTACTGGAGAAACTGGGCTGGGGACTGCATGCACTGGGTGTTATGGGAGGTACAAGGAGTTTTTAGGTGCACTGGGAGTCAGCTGAGAGGCTTATGGAGGATACTGGGATCAGGATTGGGTGGCACATGATGTTACTGGGAAGGACTGGGATACTGGAGGCAGTGGGGTTCATTGGGGAGACCTGGGGTTGCTGGGGAGGACTGGCAGTTACTGGAAGAGCTGGGATGGGGACTGGGTGCTTGGAGAGGGAGCTTTAGGGTTAGACTGGGAGTTACAGGGTAATCCGGGGGTTTACTAGGGGGACTAGAACTCACTGAGGGCTGGAATGAAGACTGGTTGCACTTGGGTGGTATTGGGGTACTGGGAAGACTGAGGGTTACTGGTAGTACTGGTGCGTTACTGGGTCACTGCCATAGGGACTGGGTGCACTGGGGAGGTATTGGGAGGACTGGGGCTTCCTGGGGGCTGGAATGAGCACTGGGCACTGGAGGGTTATGAGGAGATTGCGAGTTACTAGGGAATCCGGGGGTCACTGAGGTCTGGTTGCATTGGGGGAGGTTACTGGGAAGACTGTAATGGGGACTGGGTGCACTGGGGGAGG
>VZTB01000660.1:45822-66111 GCA_013397245.1 Thryothorus ludovicianus
GTGATCCAATTATTTCTGTCCATGTTCCATGATCCGGAGCTGGAAACAATAGACTGGGGCTGGCATCTGCCCCAGGAGTGATCAGTCTCCCAGAGGGAGTGTCCCCTGTCCTTCACTAGGGACAGCCCTTCTCCCTCCCCTGGCCAGAGCAGAGTGACAGTTTGGGGTGTCCTCCACCCCCAGAGCCACTCAGGGGCAGAATTAGGTCAATTTATGTACATTTAATAAAAACCTGGAAAAGTTTAGGGAGAAAGAAAAATAGCCTCTCACCAGGCGAATCCCTTGGGACTGAGAGCAATGTGGTAGTTCAGGGCTGCTGAAAGTTGGGGTGACCCTCTGAGTACCCCCAGGGTGGTGGGGACCTTCCTCTGTGTCCCCATCCCAGGGCCTGGGGGGCTCCATGCTGCCTGTACATGGGCAGGGGATACTGCAGACATCTTTCTGTCCCCACTTTTCCTTCTCCACCCCTCTTTTACCTCTCCAATTCCTCTTTCCCCTCCACACCTCCCCCCATCCTCCTCTTTCCCCCACCTCCACATTGCTCTGTTTCCAGCTGACAGGAATATCAAAGCATTTGTTTTCTCATCAACCTGCCACGCTCCAGCAGCCACTGGGAGCATGAAGCCACAGCACTGGCTCTGACACCCCAGAGCTGCTGTGAGGGGGTGGGGAGGTCCCTCTGTACCCTAAACCCCAACACCACCACCAGATGTGGCCTTCAACCTGCCCACGCCGTCTGTCCCTGGTGTCACCTCACCAGCCTTAAGCCAGTCCCAGTTTGGCACAGCTGGCAGGATGGGGAGGTCATGGTGCCCCTGCTGTCTGCAGCACTTCCAGGTTCCCCCTAGTCCCCCCTGCTCTCCCCTCTATGCCCAGGGTGCTCCCAGGCATAGGTTGTTCCACAGCTGTTTGATGAGCAAAGTGTTTCATGGCCACGTCAAGGCACAATGAGGGACATGACAGTGCTACCTGCTCCCACGAACATGGGGTGGGGGGCGCAGGGGATCACCCCCACACCAGGGAGGGGGTGCAGGGCTGTTACTGCTCCGAGGCTCCTGGGCAACCCCAGCCAGATCATCCCCCCACCCACAGCATCCTCCTATACTGACTCCCCCACTCTGAGCAGCCTCCTGATCCCCAGCTCCCCTCAATCCAGAGCATCTCCCACCCAAATCACCCCCATTTCCCAGCATTCCCCCCCACTCAACTCTCCCTCAGCCCCAGTATCCTCCCACCCTGAGCACCCTCCCAAGCCCCCCTCACCAGGCCCTGGGCACCGAAGGATATTGCCACACCTTAACTCAAAACCATCCCTTAAAGGCACACCTGGGGGCAGGGGGCAGCCCCTGCCAGGGAGCACAGGGTGTGGGGGCAGTCCGGGAGGTCTCGAGGTGCAACTCCCCCCCATGTTCCCTCTCTGTCTCCTGCAGTCTGAGTACCACTACGAGTACACAGCATGTGACAGCTCAGGCTCACGCTGGAGGGTGGCTGTACCACATGTGCCTGGACTCTGCACTGGCCTGCCGGACCCTGTCAGGGGCACTGAGTGCTGTGAGATTCCAACCAGGAATGGGATGGGGTCAGGTTGGGAGGTGGGAACAGCAGGGATGGCAAATGAGGGCAAGGGGAGGGAGAGAGCAGGGAGACAAGCACAGCCGTTGTCGGCTCCAGTGCAGGCAGCAACAGGAGGATGGAATGGAATATGGAAATCACATACCACATCAGAATAGCATGGCATAGGAATCATGTACACAGGCACTGGGATGGGATGAGAGGGATGGGAACCACACACACACAAGCATTGAGATTGGATGAGAGGGATGGAAATCACATGCACACTGGGATGGAAATCCCCTCATCCCACACATGCACCAGGACAGGATAAGCAAGATGAGAATCCCCCTCACACACTCACTCACGAGGGTAGGATGAGAGATGGAAATCCCTCACACATACTGGGATAGGATGGGATGGGAATTCCACACACACAGGCACTGGGATGCAATAAAAGGGATGGGAATCACATACACACATGCACCAGGATGGGATGAGCAAGATGAGAATCCCCTTCATATAAACTCACTCACGAAGATGGGACGAGCAGAATGGGAATCCCGAACACTTGCCCCTGTTCCATGGCAGAGAGTTACATCCTGCCTGAACAGGGCAGAGCTGAGTGTCAGGTACCAAAACTCATGGATGGGTTTCCTTTCTGGAGTGGTCAGAATGGGGGATCCCAGCACCTCCACCAGCTGGAAACATTTGGAAATGCAGAGTTGAGGGTGATGAGGCTGAAGCAGCACCAGGGGGAACGGCACCTCCATGGCCTGTGCCCCCCTGTCTCCATTGGCAGCATTTTCCTGCAAGGCGGGTGAGTTCCTGGAAATGCAGACACAGACGTGTCGGCCCTGCGCTGCAGGCACCTACTCGCTGGGCACTGGTGTCCGCTTTGATGAGTGGGATGAGGTGCCCCATGGCTTCGCCAACGTGGCCACCAACCTGGAGGTGGATGACAGCTTTGGCAATGCGGCAGAGAACTGCACAGCGTGAGTCATTGTGTCACTGGCTGTGACACCAGCACACAGGCACCTAGCATGTCAGGACGGGGTGCAAGGCACAGCGAGCAGGATGGCTGTGTCACCCCCGTGCATCCATAGCGTCTGGTTGCCCCAACACTCTTCTGTCATCCTGCCCTGGGAGGTGACACCAGCAGGGCATTACAGGAGCACCCTTGTCACAGCAAGGGAACACCCAGCTGCATCACCCCCTTCAAGATGTTGCAGGACCCCAACTCCGTGGAACCCCCACGTCAACATTCCTCAGAGACAGAGCACCTGTGTAGGTCCCCACAGCACCTATGGGAGTCTCTATGGCACCCACAGGAATCTCCACACCCCTGTGCCACCAGCCAGCGCCTTTACCACCACAGCCCTTTGTTCCTCACTGGCAACGTCTGAGCTCTTTTGGTTGTGCTGGCAGCCACCAGACCCTTTCCAGTTGTTCCATAGCCATAAAATGTCCCACCAGCTGGTTGTACCAGCAGCCACCAAACCCTCCCACTTGTACCACAGCCATCAAGGCCTCTCAGTTGTACCAGCAGCGGCCAAGCCCTCCCAGTTGTTCCACAGCCACTGAACTTCCCACTAGCTGGTTGTACTAGCAGCCTCTGAACCTTCCTGGGTATACCAACCACAGAACCCTCATGGTTGTACCAGTGGCCACCAAAACCTCCTGCTTTTACCACAGCCTCTGAACCCTCCCTGTTGTACTAGCAACAATGAAACTCTCAAATACATTGACAGCCACCAAACTGACAGCCATACCACACCACTGAGCCTTCCCAGCAGCCACCAAACCCCTCTGGTTACATAAACAACCACCAAACTATTCCAGATGGACTGGCAGCCTCTGAACCCTCTGGATTGTACCAACAAACACCAAACCCTCAGTTTTACTGGTACCACCACATCACCTCATTGATGCCCCTCTCAGCCATTCCCTACTCCTAGCAGCATGTACTTCATCCAGTCACATTCCCAGAACAGGGGGACCCTCCCAGCTTCTTCTGGCTGTCCACATGGCTCTCAGCAGGCCAGGGGTTTCTCCCCAGGGATATGTCTAGCCACCGCAATTTGCCATGTCCCCAAGCTTCCCACAAGCCCCTGTGCCCCCCATTTCCCCCCGGCTTCCCAGCTGTCCCCTACAATCCCTGTCCTGCCTGCTGCGGGGTTGAGAGTGGTGACAGGATCCCTGGGGCCATGTCACTTGCCCCAGGTCAACGTGGGTACCACTGGGCGACTACGTGGCCTCCAACACGGATGAGTGCACGGCCACCCTCATGTATGCTGTGAGCCTCAAGCAGTCGGGGACTGTGACCTTCGAGTACATCTACCCTGACAGCAGCATCGTCTTCGAATTCTTCGTGGGTGACGGGGGCAGGGGTGGAGGATGTGGGTCCCTGGGGACATGGGAGGGTCCTTGGGGGCATAGGAGGGGTCTCTTGGGACATGGAGGGGTCTATCGGGGTCATAAGAGTGGACCTTGGTGATGTGAGGGGAGCCCCATGGGACATGGCAGTGGTTCATGGAGACATGAGGAGGGGTCCCTAGGAATATGGGAGGGTCCCTGGGAGCGTGGGAGGTGTCCCTGTGGTCATGTAGGGTCCCTGTGAACATGGGGTCCTTGACACTCTCCTTGCAGGTGCAGAACGATCAGTGCCAGCCCACAGTGGAGGAATCCCGCTGGATGCGGACGACAGAGAAGGGCTGGGAATTCCACAGCGTGAGTGTCCGGTGGGAGGTAACACCAGCGGGAGGTCTGTCGTTGCTGCCCCGGCATCTCTTGTCCCTCCCGTGGGAAGAAGATGGTCCACGAGACTGAGGAGGGGGCGGTGGGTGGTGACAGACGAGGGCACCACACACCCTCCTCCACTAGTGCCAGCCCCCTCCTTGGTAGCAGGATCCCTCACCCATTGAGCCAAACCCCTCCCTGGCAGTGGGATTACCCAATCCCGTGAAATCCTTCTCCCAGGTGGAGCTGAGCCGCGGGAACAACGTGTTGTACTGGCGGACCACCGCCTTCTCCGTATGGTCCAAGGTGCCTAAACCGGTGCTGGTGAGGAACATCGGCATTACAGGTGGGTGAGGGCAGGAAGGAAGGTCTCGGGGGTCGCGCACCCCCCTCCCTGCTACATGAGACCTCTCCTGCTCCCAGGGGTGGCTTTCACTTCCGAGTGCTTCCCCTGCAAGCCCGGTACCTTCACGCCTTCCGCCGGCTCAACTGCCTGCCAGCCCTGTCCCGCCGACACTTTCTCCGGCAAAGGGGCCACCGCCTGCCAGCCCTGCGACCCTGACAGCTACGCCGGTGAGAGGGGACACTCGGCGCTTCCCCCTCCCAGAGCTGTCCCTCTGTATGTGACTCTGGGAAAGAGAGGGGTGATGTGGGGAGCAGGGGTGACCTGACATCCCCTGGTGGGGTCAGTGCTGGGACCCTTCACAGAACTGACGCCTATGCTGGTGAGGGGGGAACACCCTTAGGGGTCCCTTTGTCCCAGACTCTGAGCTATAGGAGTGGCCCTGTGGGAGGGAGAGATGATGTGGGGAGTAGGGAGCATCCACTACCCTTTGGCTGGGAGGGAAGACAAGGACACCCCGCGTGGTGGGAACAGCGCTGGGGTGCCCGGGCTGTGCTGGCTCACCCGCCGTATCATCCCTCGGCAGAGCCCGGCTCGGGGTCCTGCAAGCCACGTCCCCCCTGCACGGACAAGGATTTCTTCTACACCCACACCGCCTGCGACGCCCGCGGGGAGGTAGCGTGGAGGCACCGCGGGGTGGTCCCCTTGTCCCACAGTGTCCCCCCGGCTCACTCGCTCCCCCGGCAGACCCAGCTGATGTACAAGTGGGCAGAGCCCAAGATCTGCAGCGAGGAGCTGCCGCAGGCGGCCCGGCTGCCACCCTCGGGGGTCAAGACCCGGTGCCCGCCCTGCAACCCTGGCTTTGCCAAAGGCAACAGCAGCATCTGCCAGCCCTGTCCCTACGGCTCGTATTCCAACGGCTCCGGTAAGGCAGCCCCGTCATTGTCCCCAAAGCATGACTGGGGAAGCCCAAGCTGCTGGGGGAAGGTGCATGCCACTCCAATGCAGTGTTGTCCCCTCTTGTCCCCGTGGCTCCAAAAAGGACACCCCCATCACTGACCCCAAGGAGTAACTGGGGTCCCTAGGGTTGCCAGGGCAAGATGAGTGCCACCTCAGCGCAGGGTTGTCCCATCCTGTCCCTATTATCATTCCTAAGTGTTGACCACGGCACCTCAAGCTGACAGAGAGAAAGGTGGTACCACCCTGGTGCAGGGCTGTCCTGATGTATCCAATAAGAATATCCCAGTTACTGTCCCCAGGAAGTAACTCGGATCCCTGGAGCAGCCAAGGGAAGGTGGGTGCCACCTCAGGACAGAGCTGTCCTGTCCTGTCTTCATCATTGTCCCCAAGAGGTGTCCCAAGCTGCAGGGAGGGGAATGTGGTACCACCCTAGTGCAGGGCTGTCCCCATCACTGGCCTCAAGGCAGGGCACCTCAAACTGACAGCGGGGGAGGTGGGTGCCACCCCTGTGCAGGACTGTTGCCTCCTGTCCCCAGCCTGCCTCAGCTGCCCAGAGGGCACTGAGCCGGCGCTGGGCTTGGAGTACAAGTGGTGGAACGTGCTGCCCCCCCACATGGAGACCACCGTGCTCAGTGGCATCAACTTCGAGTACAAGGGCATTGCAGGTACTGGCAGAGGGCTTCACCTTCCCCATTCCCTGCCGGGGGACTGCCAGGGACCCTTCTGAGCATCACTGCATACCTACAGGCTGGGAGGTAGCTGGGGACTACATTTACACAGCAGCTGGAGCCTCTGACAGTGACTTCATGATCCTTACGCTGGTGGTCCCTGGCTTCAGGTGAGGTGGGCACCACCAGCAGGGTGTCCCCAGGGAGCAGGGGGGACACAGCCATGGCACAGAGCTAGCAGTGTCCCCATGCTGTCCCCAGCCCTCCGAGCCCAGTGCAGGAGGACACAGAGAGCAGGGAGGTGGCCAGGATCACCTTCATTTTCGAGACGCTGTGCAGTGTTGGCTGTGAGCTCTACTTCATGGTGGTAAGTGGAGAGACACAGCAGTTTGGTGGGGACACAGTAAATTTGGGTAGTGCCACCATCCCCCTGTCCCCACAGGGTGTCAACTCGCGCACCAACACTCCAGTGGAGACGTGGACAGGCTCCACAGGGAAACAATCCTACACCTACCTGGTGGAGAAGAACGCGACCATGAGCTTCACCTGGGCCTTCCAGCGCACCCCCTACCACGAGGCGGTGAGGGACAGGGGGCCCTGCTTTGGGAGAGCTGGAGAGCCCCCACTTTAGGGGTCTGGTGGGGGGTAGGGGGCAGATGGTGATGGTGCTCTTGGTGCCAGGGCCGGCGGTTCACCAGCGATGTGGCCAAGCTGTACAGCATCAATGTCACCAACGTGCAGGGTGGGGTGGCCTCCTTCTGCCGTCGCTGTGCTCCCCAGCCCACTGGGTCCTGTGTCCCGTGTTCCCCTGGCAGTGCCGTGGACCCCAGCTCGGGCATCTGCCAGCGCTGCCCACCTGGCACCTACCTGCGGGGTCATCCTTCTGATGGGACACCCAACTGCCACCCCTGTGGCCCTGGCACACACAGCAACCAGGTGACTGGGGGTGGCAGGAGGTCCAAGTGTCCCTAGGTGCCCCCATGGATGATGCCAATGGGCCCCAGAGGAGTGACACCAGCCTCCCTCATACCCAGGATGTCCCAGATAGTGGCACTGGCCAGCATCAGGAGAGTGACACCATTACGGTGTAGTTGATACCAGCTCCCCCCCAGTCATCCTGGGTGCATGACACTGGGTCCCCACCGAGGTGACACCAGCCCCTTGCAGCCATTCTGGGTGGGTGACAGGATAGGTGGTCATGTGGGTGACAGTGTCTGACCCTGGGTGGGTGATGCCTGCCCTCCTTGGCCATCTCCAGGGAGGTGACACCAGCCCTGTGGCCATCCTGGGTGGGTGACAAGGTGACACCTGCCCCTCCCAGCCACCCCAGATGGGTGACAGTATCTGAGACTAGTGGGTGGCAATGGGTGCCACCTGGTGGGTGCCACCATGGCCCTGCTGTCTCTGAGGGGTGGTGCCAGCTCCCCACAGTCCCCACAAGGGTGTCCCCAGTGGGTGGCACTGTTGCCTGTGAGCTCCCTGTCCCTGTTCACAGCTGCGATCGCTATGCTACAACAACTGCAGCCTGGCACTGGCACTGCCAGGCCAGATGCTGCGTTTTGAGTTCCCGTCACTGGCCATGGGTGCTGGGGTGGGCACCGGGCCCAGCTTCACCCCCAAGGGACTGCGCTACAGCCACCACTTCCACCTTAGCCTCTGCGGGCACCAGGTGAGACTATGTGGGCAAACACCTGTGCACACATGGGAACACACACGGGGGGTGGGCACAGGCACACAAGTGCAAACAGAGGCACGTGGGTGGGCACTCAGGAGAGTGGGCACACACGGGCAGGAGGCCATGGAAACATGCTTGCAGACGTGAGAACACATCTGGGAAGTCACACAAGGGCATACACTAGAGGGCAGAGGAACACGGATGCATGTATGGGAATACACCTGGGCTCATGAGTGGGTGGTCATGGGTACACAAGTACAAACATGAGCACACATGGGGGTGTGTGTGCACTCAGGCACGAGTACAAATGCAGGCACACAGGTGGGCATGCAAGTGAGTGGGCTCGAGCACATGAGTGCAAACATGGGCACATGGGTGGGCACTCAGGAGGGCGGGCACAGGAACACAGGTGGGCACACTTGAGCACACACAGGCAGGAGGGCTCAGGAACTTGCATGGACACACGGGCAGGTGGATGGGTGAACATGGGCACACACCTGGGCACATGGATGGGACAGCGGCATGCAGGTGGGCAGACAAGGATACACATCTGCGTATGTGCTCATAGTCATGCAAACACAAGGATATGTATGCAAACACACACTCACACGTGCAGATGTGCAAATATAGGTGTTACATGCAGGTGTGCAAATACAGGTGTACATGCAGTCAGACCTGCACACACACACACACAAGCACTTGTGTAGTTACATGTGCACAGTCACAGACACACCTGTACAGTTGTGCAGACACATGTGAAAACTCATACAGACACATGTGGACACTTGTGCAGCCACACCTGCTCACATATGGCCCTGCACACACAAATGCCAGTTTCTTGCACACACATTCCCACCCCACACACGTGTGTCATGTATGTCCCCACAGGGCAGGAAGATGGCCTCATGTGCAGACAATGTGACAGCAGGTCGGGGGGGGCCCGCCCGTGTGGTCATCTCTTATGTGTGCCAGGCCATTCTGAGGCCCCCTGACATCACCGGTGCCCGCTCAGCTGTGTCTTCTCAGCCCATCAGCCTGGGTGACCACCTGCTGGGTGAGCAGGGGGGGCACCTCGGGGCACTGGGACACCCCAGGGTCACTGAGACATATGGGCGAGACAGCACTGGAACACCTTGGTGGCACTGATAGTGGGACACCTTGTTGAGACTAGGATACCCTGTCAGGACAGGCACCAGACATCCCAGTGGCACTGGGACACATGGGTGGGACAGGGAGTAACCTACTCCAGTGGCACTGGGATGCCCCAGTGGGACTCAAGAACCCTGGCAGGACTGGGATGCCCCAGTGGCACTGAAAGGAGGATACCATGGTGGGATTGGGACACTCTGCTGGGACTGGGATACTTGGCACTAGGACATTTCAGCAGCACTTGGATACCTTGGTGGCACAGGGACAGCGCAATGGGATTGAAATACACCCTAGTGGGACTGGAACACTACATGGGCACCTTTTTTGGGACTGGGACATTGTCACTGGTATACCTCGATGGGATTGGGATACACTGCAGAAGGACACACTGGTGGGACTGAGACACCATGGTGTGACTTGAGACACCCTGCTGGGATTGAGATATCCTGGTGGCACCAGGACACCCTAGTAGGACTGGGACATTCTGGTGGCTCTAGGACACTGGGACTGTAACACACCCCAGTGGGACTGGAGACACCCCTCTCTCCCTGCAGGTGTCACCACCAGCTCTGTTCTGGACAGCATTGTTTCTCCCCCAGAGCTCTTCCCCCCCGGCCACCCTGACCTGCCTGACATCATCTTCTTCTTCAGGTGCAGGCAGGTGACAGGGGGGTGACATCCACACAGTGCCCCCACTGTCCTCCTGAACCCCCATGTCCCCTGGCAGGTCCAATGACATGACACAGCCCTGCAGTGGTGGCCGGGCCACCACCGTCCGCCTGCGCTGTGACCCCCTGCGCCTCGGCACCGGCACCTTGGCTGTTCCCAGGTGGGGAGGGGACACTGGGGACCCCGAGGGGGCTTTTGAGTGACCCAAGCATCTCCTGCTGTCAGGGCTGGGCACATCCCTGGGGTGCTTTGCTTTGGAGACACCACTGTCACAGTGTCAGTGTCTCTCACTCTGAGGTGTCACCCTAGCTGTTCCCAGGTGGGGGGGATGGGACACTGGGGACACCGAGGAAGGTTTAGAAGACTCCCAAAGTGACCCAAACATCTCCTGTTGCCATGGGTGGGCGTGTCCCATTCGCTTTGGGTATGACATTGACATAGTACCATGCTGGCTTGTCACAGACACCCTGTGTGTACTTAGGTTGGCAGTGAAACAAAGGAGACCCCGAGGGAGGTTTGGAGACCCCCAAGGTCTCCTGCTGTCGTGGGTAGATACTTCTTTGGGGTGCTTCACTTCAGGGATAACTCTGTCATGGTGTACCGACCCCGGGGTGTCACCTTGGCTGTACTCCCCACTTTGGAGTGTCACCGCCACCTGAGTCACCCCTTTCTGTCCCTTCCCAGCAAATGCCCCGAGGGAACCTGCGACGGCTGCACCTTCCATTTTCTGTGGGTGACGGCCGAGGGATGTCCCCTCTGCTCCAGCTCCCACCACCGCCCTATTGTCGGCGCCTGTATCGGTGGCGTTCAGGTACCGCCCCGTGCCCCGGACTGGGCTGCGGGCTCCCGCGGCCCCTGAACCCCCTTTCCCCCCCACTAGAAAACCACGTACGTGTGGCGGGAGCCCCGGCTGTGCCACGGCGGGGACGCCCTGCCGCCACAGGTGATCCAGGCGTGCCGGAGCGTGGATTTTTGGCTAAAAGTGGGAATTTCCACTGGGACGTGCGTGGCCGTCTTGCTGGCCGCGCTCGCCGCCCATTTCTGGAAAAAGACTCAAAAGTGAGCAACAGGCGGCGGGACTTGGGGACAAGGGGGCTAGCATTGTCACGGCGGGGATGATGGCACCGCCTGCATTCCCAGGTTGGAATACAAATATTCCAAGCTGGTGATGGACGCGGCAGCCCGGGAGAGCGATGCGACGTCGCCAGACAGCTGCGCCATCATGGAGGGAGAGGACGCGGAGGACGAGCTGCTCTTTGCCACCGAAATGTCACTCTTTGGAAAACTTAAAGCCCTGACGGCCAAGGTGAGGGGTGGGGTGGGGGGGATAGAAACAACCCTGGAGTAGCCATTGGACAAGCCGTGGTGGGGGTGGGACTTGAGGATGGTCCGTGCCTCAATTCCCCGCCCCGAGGGGGCTCCGGTCCTCAGTTTCCCCACTTCAAGGAGGGGCTGCGGTCCTCAGTTTCGCCACCACAGGAGGGTTCCGGGCCTCAGTTTCCCCACCACAGGAGGGCTCCGGGCCTCAATTTCCCCACCCCACAGCGAATGCCGGATGGATTCGACTCGGTCCCGCTCAAGACCTCATCCAGCAGCACCGATCGGGAGCTGTAAGAGGACGGGGTGCACCCTCGCATCCTCCAGCCCTCCCGAGAGCTGTTACGGGGCAGAAGGGTACCCACGGACACCCCGCCCCCGGGCAGCTGTGAAGGAAAGGGAGAGCACCCACGGCCCACTCCCCGCGCCCCACAACGTGGCCTTAGGGACCCGCTTCGGACCGGAGCTTCGTTATGGCTTTTGTACGTGTGTCCCCACCCGTGGCCCTCCCCGCGTTCTCCCCACTCCGAGAACCCTAAAATGCCAAATACAGGAGTAGGGTTTGTATAAGGGCTCCGTATGTGTGGGCACACGGGGGCATGGGGACATGCATAAGGGGGTCTGGGGAGCTGAGCGTGGGCATCCTAAATGGGTCGCAGGAGTGTGTGGGGGTGTGCGCAGGGTGCCACACTCGTGGGAGTAGGGGTGGGGTAGGGGTGCACGCGTGGGGGAGCAGTGAAACTTTGACTTCCATCTGCACTCCCCCTCATGGTGGAAAGGTTATAGGGTCCCCCACATGGGAGGAGGCACCAAAACCCTGCCGGGACCCCGAAGGAGGGGTCACTGGAGTGACATGGGGTGGCAGGTGATGCCATGGACAGCCACAGTCGTGCCATGGAGTGCCGTAGAGGGGCGTGGGGCGACCCTTGGGACCCCCGTCAACAACTGAGGTGCGAGGCATCCTCGGGTAGGAGATCCCCAGAGCCCACCACTATCCCTGGGAAGTGGCTGAGGAACCCCAGAAGTGCGAGGGCAGAACCGCGGAGACCCCTCTGGGGGGGGCGCTCAAGGATGCTCGGACCGCTTGGGCCCCTCCAGGCCGCCCGTATCCTCCCCAAACTCTCGCACACCTTCCCGATACCACAGTCCTCCCGCCCTTCCAGGGCCTCCAGACCCGCTGGAACCCCTCTTGGTGGGGGTCGGGGATGCTCGGCTCCCCCAGACCCTCCCTATCCCCCCCATGCTGCCCTCGCCCCTCCGTGCCCCAGCTGTGCCGTCCTGCTGCGCCACCTCCAGGCCACCGAGGGGCGCTGCTGCGACCCCGCCCCCTTCGCCGCGGCCCCGCCTCCTCCCGCGCACGCGCGCGGAGCCGCTGTGCCCGCCGGGTTCCCGGTGCCGCCGCCGCCATCACCGGTCATGGTGCTGGACCTGGACCTGTTCCGCACCGACAAGGGCGGAGACCCCGCCATGGTGCGAGACATGCAGCGCAAGCGCTTCAAGGACCCCACGCTGGTGGATGCGCTGGTGCGAGCAGACGGCGCCTGGCGGAGGTGTACGTGGGGGCGGGTGGAGGGTGGGGGTCGGAACCTCCGGGCTGGGGGACCTCCGAGGGCTTGTCACCCCCTTGTCGCACGCAGGCATGTCTCCCCCTCCCTGTGCTTTCCCCCCCTCCCCACCGGTGGGTCCGCAGGTGATGGGAACACCCGCACCATCGCCCCTCTTCGGGGATGGGGGGGTCTCCTGAGGGTTCCTCTCTCGCTCTCTCCTTTCCGAGAACTTGGAGCCGGCCCCCATATTGATCCCTGAACCTCCTCGCTGAGGCGGGGTGACCTTTAGGGGAGTCTTTCCTACCCTCCCCAGCTTTTCGATGGTCCTTCCCCACCCCTCGGGGATCACCTCGGTGGATCATTGGCCTCTAGGACTGGATGCTGTGGGTAGATTGCAGCAGACACCGAGGGCTTGTCCCTGGGTGGTTGGAGGGCGGCGGGAGGAATGGGTACTCCCAAACCTCGCCGTTCCCAGGGGACCCCACCATTCCATTGCTGCAGGATGAAAGCAGCGCTTGGGGCTCCCCTTCAGTGCGTTCGCCTTGATGTCCTTGTGGGATCTTTCCCGGACAGCCCTGGCTCCGGCCGTGCCCTCGATTTATCCCAGAGCGTTTCATCCCACGGGATCACCGGCTTCCCAGCGCCCTTCCTGCGGGCTCTGTGGCCCCGGGACGGCGGTGCTGGAGAATGGCAGGTGGCTACAGGAGGTGACAGGGTGACGCAGGCTGGCTGGGCGCACTGGCTGATGCAATCCCGTGGCGCCGGTGCCGTGGAGCCCATGCTGTGCTGTGTCGTGTCCTATTGCATGTTCCCTAGTTCTGGATGCCCTGGGGACTGATCCTTCCCGCTGATGGGGTGGCACGTTCTCGGCATTGAGTGTCCCCAGTTTCAGCTGCCCTGAGTTCTGGGCTCTGCCCTTCCTCAGCCCAGCCCTGGGGTCACAAAGGGGGAACATCCATGTTGCCCTCATCCAGCACCCCCTGAATCTCATCACTGTGCCTCAGATCCCAGGATCTGCTCAGTCCTTAGCAAACCCCTCCCTCTGAGGGAGGGGTCTCATCACAGTATGGTGTCCTAGTGCAGTGTTGGACTCCCATCCTAACAGCAGGGTCCCAGCATGGTGGGACTCCAAGCCTGTGGAGAGGGGGTGTCCTATACTGGCATGGGAGTCCCAATGCGGCATAGGGGGGTGTCACATCCTGGTGTAGGGGTCCCAGTCCAGCATGAGGGTCCTAGCCCAGCATTGTGGGGGGTGTCCCAGTGCAGTGTGGAGGTCCTATGCTGATGTGGGGGATCCCATCCTGGTTTGGGGGTCCTGTCCTGGTGGCAGGATTTCCATCTTGGCAGGGTGGTGTTCCCAGTCCAGCATGGGGGTTGCAGCCCAGTGTGGGGGATCCTAGCATGGGGTGGGAATCCCATTCCAGTGCATGGTTCCCAGTCTGGCTTGAGACTTTCAGCCCAGTGTGGGGGATCCCATCCCCTCATGGGCATCCCAGTATGGAGGTTCTATCTCAATGTGGGGGTCCCAGCCCAGCATGGGGAATCACAATGCGGGGTTCTCATCTTAGAGTTGGGCTGTCTCATCCCAGCAGTTGCAACATGTCATGGAGGTTTCTAGCCTGGCATAGGGGTCCCAGTACAATGTCACTTCAGGTGTTTTCCAATGACATCCCTATTCCCTGTGGTTCTGCTCCACACCTCTGTCCTCCCAAAAACCCCAGGGCTGGTGCCTGTGGGTATTCCTGGAGCTGCCACCTCTGCTGCTGCTCCCATGGGGGCTCCATATCCCCTCTTTGCACCAGATGGGGGACCCAGCCCTTCTCCCACTCCAGATGACAGCCCCTGCCTTCCTTTCCAGGTAGGTTTCGTGCTGACAATCTGAACAAGCTGAAGAACTTGTGCAGCAAAACCATTGGGGACAAGATGAAGGTGGGGCACGAGTGAGTGAGTGAGTGCCCCTCATGGTGGGGCATCACCAACTGGTGACATCTCCTTCTCCCAGCCCTCCAGCCTCTCCCTTGTGTCATTGAGGGATATTTTCCCCCTGTTTACTCTCTAACTCTCCCGGGGTTCCTTTTTCCTCCTTCCATCTAGAAAAAGGAGCCAGTAGGGACAGATGAATCGGTACCAGAGAGTGCACAGAACCTGGATGAACTCACAGCTGATGTCCTGGGGGTGAGTGAGACCCCAGCTCCCTCCACTGTGCCTACAGTTTTTCCAGAACTTTACCTCGAATTGCCCAAATTGGTGGCCTGAAGTGCCCCCCAAATGAGAGGGGACTGCCTGATGCTCCAGCTAGGAGGATCCTTTATCTCCCAGTCCCATATCAGCAGTAACTGACTCTTCCTTGCTGTCCTTGATCTCCTCAGCATCACTCTGTGTCAGTCAAGGGCTCATCCCTGGGAATTTGAGCAGCCTCAGTCTTTCCATGTCCTTAGTGTGTCCCTCCCTGCCTGCTTCCATCCCAGTTCAGTAGTCACCCTGGTTAATGAGTGTAGTGCTGGCTGCCATGAGAGCAGCTCAGGCCCTCCAGAGCCCAGCCTGTCACTCCTTTGTCCCTTCAGGCTGTTCTTGAGTGTGTCCATCCCAGGGACTCACTCCAGAATTTGTGGAGGATTGGGAATTCACCACGCTGGATTCCTGGGTGAGCAGACTCCTCTTCCTGGTGGTCTTCTCCCTCCCCCACATTATCTGAAGGTCTCTCTGCAGAGTCTCCAGGTATCCCAGATAAAGAAAGTTCGGCTGCTCATTGATGAGGCCATCCTGGAGTGCGACTCTGAGCGCCTGCGGCTGGAGGCTGAACGCTTTGAGAGCCTGCGGGAGATTGGGAACCTCCTCCACCCCTCTGTGCCCATTAGCAACGATGAGGTGGGACACGAGAAGGGAGGTGGGATTGGGTCAATGGAGCCAGGAGGCTCACAGTGGGACAGTGGGAAGAAAGGGGCTCCCAGCAGCGGGTCGCCCAAGCCCAGCTGGGTGGGCCGGTGAGGAAAATCTGCATGACAAACTGGCATTTCTCACTGGGATCAGACAAAGAGCAGCTCAGACAACACTGGGCACACCATTGTTGAAGAAATTCATGGGAAAGGCGCTTCCTGCGGTGGGGATGGGGTCTCCCTCCGCTGCCTCCATTCATCTTGTGGGCATACTTTGTAGGGGGGAGCACAACTGGGCCAGGCTCGCTGCCAAGTGGCCACACAATAAGCTACAGGCTGGAGTTTGAGCTATAGTGGGCCCAGTGTGGTTCAGGGAGTGGACAGCATTCCAGAGCACTGAGTAGGTGACAGGCTCCCGCTCCTCTTTTCTCTGGGTTCCTGCAGGATGTCGACAACAAGGTGGAGCGGGTGTGGGGTGATTGCAGCTGCAGGAAGAAGTATTCCCATGTGGATCTGGTGGTGATGGTGGATGGCTATGAAGGGGAAAAGGGCGCTGTGGTGGCTGGCAGCCGTGGCTACTTCCTTAAGGTGAGAGCTGCAATCCCAGAGTGATTGAGTTCAGAGGGGAACAAGGAGGGACAGGGACCTTGGGTTCTCCTCTCCTGGGATGGATGATGGGAGCCTCCATAGTGGGGGTGTGGGATGGACTCTAACCGCAGTGGTGCATAAGGATGTGTTCCTGTCATGGTCTGGGGTGATGCTGAGTCTGGCAGCCATTGCAGCTCTGTGGGCACCATGTCTCCTGGGCCCTCTGAGCAAGGAGGAGCAGCCCGGTGGTGTGTGTGTGTGTGACAGGCTGTATGGCTCATGTTCCCAGGGCCCACTGGTGTTTCTGGAGCAGGCGCTGATTCAGTATGCACTGCAGAGCCTCCGTGCCCGGGGGTACACCCCAGTGTACACCCCCTTCTTCATGCGCAAGGAGGTGATGCAGGAAGTGGCCCAGCTCAGCCAGTTTGATGAGGAGCTTTACAAGGTGAGGGATTTCTTGGGATTTGGGATTGGACTTGGGAGCAAGCCACTCCCATGGGGCTGTGGGGAGGAAGGCAGCAGGATCCCCTCTGCCCTGGCAAGGCTGTGCTGGTGGCAGTGGTGGTGGCAGCAATGGTAGCAGTGCTTCTTTCCTCTCTCCTTGGGATCCATTTCCATGTTGAGATGGTGATGATGTGACAGGGAGGTGGCTTGTCTTGGGGGGTCCACCTCTGTGGGAAACTTTGTGATGACACCGCAGTGACAAGAAGGTTGTTGGTCTTGGGTCCATCTCCATGGATGACACATTATGATGGCCATGAGGTGACAAGGAGATGGCTGATCTCCGGAGTCCATCTCCTTTGGTGACATGTGGTGACAAAGACGTGGCTTATCTCTGAGGTCCATGTTTATGGGTGCCACATGGTGGTGATGAGATGACAAGGAGGTGGCTCATTTTTGGAGTCCATTTACACAGGTGACACACGATGGCAGTGCTGTGTCGAGGAGGTGGCTCATCTCTGGGGTTCATCTCCATGGGTGATACAGGTGACTTGCCCCTGATATCAGCCCCTTTGAAGGACCTACAGACTCCTCCTGTGATAAATTCCCAAACCTTCTGGGCCTGGAAAACCTCCCTGCTGTCCCTGGAGGTACAGGAGCAGCTAGAAGAGGGCCAGTGGCTCATGTCCCCTACAGGTGATCGGGAAGGGCAGTGAGCGGGCGGAGGACAGTTCCATCGACGAGAAGTACCTGATTGCCACGTCAGAGCAGCCTATTGCTGCCCTGCACCGTGATGAGTGGCTGCGGCCCGAGGATCTGCCCCTCAAGTATGCGGGGCTCAGCACCTGCTTCCGCCAGGAGGTGGGGTCCCATGGCCGGGACACCCGCGGCATCTTCCGCGTCCACCAGTTCGAGAAGGTGAAGGAGCGGTCCTGGCAGGAATTCGAGGTGTACTGAAGGTTGCTGTGGGGTTCCAGTGGGAATTCAGAGTGTACCCAGCATCACTGTGGGGTTCCGGTAGGAATTCAGCATGTTCCAGTGGCAATTCTGGCTGTATCCGGTGTCGCTGCAGCATACCCAGCAGGAATTCAGGATGTACCCAGTGTCACTGTAGTGTTTCAGCAGGAAGTTGTGGTGTATACCCCATGTCACTGTAGGGTTGCAGTGGAAATTCAGGGTGTATGGGGGGCCACCATGGGGTGAACCTGGTGGGAGTTTGGGTTGAACCTGATGGGAATTGGGGGTGTACCTGGTGTCAGCTGCAGTGTTCCCAGAGGGAATTCAGGGTGTACCCTATGTCACCGCAATGTTCCAGTGGCAATGCAGGATGTACCAGGTGTCACTGTGGCATTCTGATGGGAATTTGGACTATACCCAGTGTCACCGCAGGTTTTCAGTGGGAATTTAGGGTGTACTGGGTGTCACTGTTCCAGTTGGAATTTGGGCTCTACCCAGTGTCACCACAGGGCTCCAGTGGGAATTGGAGCTATACCTGGTGTCACCGTAGAATTCGTTCTCCTGCAGATTGAGCAGTTCGTCTATTCCTCCCCCCACGACAACAAATCCTGGGAGATATTTGAAGAGATGATGGCCACAGCTGAGGAATTCTACCAGTCCCTCGAGATTCCCTACCACGTCGTCAACATCGTCTCGGGTAGGGGCTCCTGTACTATGGAGGTTGAGGGGGAGCCCTGACCTCCTTCCCAGCATGGCAGTTTCTTGTCCCTGGATCCTTGCTGTCCCCAGCCTGAGGAGGAGTAGGAATAGAAGAGGACATTTTGTTTTCTGTGGAATCCTCAGCCTTGCTCTGGGTCCATGGGAGCAGGTGTGGGCAATGCTGTGATGGATTGTTCCTGCTGTCCCTTCCAGAGGGACAGTTGGAGTGTCCCAGCTCCTCCTGGAAATGCTCACAGGAAAAAGATCTGGTTTAAAAGCTCCCTGTGGCTGAGTGGAACCCCTTTATCTCCTTGGCAGAGTGAGAACCCCATGTTCCCACAGCCAAGTGGGATCCCCATATTCCCACGGCTAAGCAGGAATCCCTCATCCCTGTGGCCAAGCAGGAATCCCAGATCCCCATGGCATAGTGCCATCTCCCCATAGACAAGTGGAAAGCCCATGTCCATGTGGCTGAGAAAGTGTCCCATGTTCCCATAGCTGAGTGGGAATCTCGCACCCACATGGCTGAGAGGGACCCCCACATTCTTGTGACTAAGCGGGACCCCCATATCCCCATGGCACAGGAGGAACCCGATATCCTGTGGCTGAGCAGGAGTTCCCCATCCCCGTGTCCAGGCAGGACTCCACACCCCATGATTGAACAGCTTGTGGCTTGTTGACCCTGTGGCCAAATAGCCGCATTTCCATGGCTGAGAGGTGACCTCACATCACTATGACAGAGCAGGAGTCCATGTTTGATCAGCACCAAGCTGTACGAGTGACTTCGGAGCCTTCACCTTACACTCTGCCCCAGGATAGGCAAATTCAGGATGGCAGTGGGACCCCCCACTCAGCACTGTCCCCCCTCCAGGCTCCCTGAACCACGCAGCTAGCAAAAAACTGGATCTGGAGGCCTGGTTCCCTGGCTCCGGTGCCTTCCGTGAGCTTGTCTCCTGTTCCAACTGCACCGACTACCAGGCCCGGCGCCTGCGCATCCGCTATGGCCAGACCAAGAAGATGATGGACAAGGTGAGCCTAGTGGGTATGGGGGCGTTTTTCCTGTGTTCCTTTGCTTTCCCCATGTCAAAACGTGTCCCCTGTGCCCCCCTGCCACAGGTAGAGTTTGTGCACATGCTGAATGCCACCATGTGTGCTACCACCCGCACCATCTGCGCCATCCTGGAGAACCACCAGACCCCTGAGGGCATCCGCATCCCTGAGAAGCTCCGTAACTTCATGCCCCCAGGTAACATCCCCCTGTGCCTTCCCCATCCCCCACTCCTTGGCAGCGGGGGTGACAGGGCTCCCTTGTCACCCCAGATCTGCGGGAGCTGATTCCATTCATCAAGCCAGCACCCATTGAGCAGGAGCTCTCCAAGAAGCAGAAGAAGCAGCAGGAAGGGGGGGGCAAGAAGAAGGCTGGGAGGGGACATGACCAGGTGCTGGAGGAGCAGATGAAGAACATGGAGGTCTGAGGGCATCCCTCCGCACCCCAAGGACTTTGAGGGCCTCCTGAGTCATCTCACCTTCATCACCAGGCTGTGCCCTTCACCATCATCTTTGCCTCAGAGGGAGTCACTGTCTGTCCCCCTCCCCGCTACCACAAAGAACTGACACTGTCAGGGCGCTGCCCCTTTCCCCCTACCCTGCTGAGTGGGGCCAGGCTCCTCCATGTGTCCCCCCCCATGCTGAATGTTGCTGGGGACCTCGGTGCCCACATAACGTGTCCCTCCTCCATCCAAAATAAAGCCAAGAGCTGCTGAGCTGTGTGTTCTTGGGGGCTTCCGAGGAGGGTAGGGGGATTACAGCCGGGGGAAGTGTCTCCGTGGCACACCACTCTTTCCTCTCCCTCCCCCTGCACCCCCCTTCCCCCCTTCTCTCTCCTGTCAGCCCCACATAAAGCCCCAGACAAAGCCTCTTTGTGATGCAAAGTGGGGCCGAGGTTCCTCAGCCCCAGCTGCTGCCCGCCCCTCCCTCCGGGGTGGGGTGACACACGGGAGGGTTGCCCCCTTCTATCCCCATGCGGGGAGGCTTGGCTGCCGCCCGCTGCGTGTGCGTGGGAAAGCCCCGGCTGGGCCGCGGGTGTCGCGTGGAACCGGCAGGGAGCGGC
>VZTB01000660.1:66140-77536 GCA_013397245.1 Thryothorus ludovicianus
GGTTCCGGCGCTCCAAGCGCCGCCCCGGCCCTGGGGGTCCCCTCCTCGGTACCCGTCGGACCCGTTCCGCCGGGGGAGGCCGACTCCGCGCCGCCGGCCTGCACCCACGCCCCGGGATCGGCGCCGGCTGAGGCAGGGCGGGGGCAGCACCCATGGGCCGCGGGGATCCGCCCCCATCTAGCTCCTTCAGTCCCTCCCAGTCTGTCCCAGTGCCTCCGACCATCCCCAGTCCTCCCAGTTTGTCCCAGTGCTCCCCAGCATCCCCAGTCCCTCTCAGCCTGGTCCAGTCGCTCCCGGTCTGTTCTATTGCCCCTGGTCCTGGTGCGGTGGGACGATCCCGGGGATCGGGGGGAGTGCCATGGAGTGAGGGGACACGGACTCCCGTGTGTAGAGTCACGGCCGGCGGCGGGGATATGAGGGGCTTGGGGGGCGTGAGTATGTCACAGGTGCTGCATGTGCCACACGTGTGCTTTGTGTTTACACACATGATCCCTGTACTGTGTCACACACATGCTCTGTCTCACATGCGTGTGCTCCGTGTGTGTTTTACGTGCTGTGTGTGTCACATACGTAGTTCCCATGTCATACGTGCTCACTGGTGCCTGTGTGCCCTGCGTGTGCGTGCATGCAATGTACAGGTGCGAGCAAGGCCCTTCACATGTACGTGTGTGCGCGCAGGGCGCACATGTGCACCTCACACGTGTGCGCGCTGCCTGCGAGCGGTGCGCGCTCGCTGCCCTCGCTGCCGGGGCCGTCGCGGGTGCCGCCGGCGGTGCCGGAGGGGCGGCGGCGGCGGCGGCGCCTTTAAGCGCGGCCGGGCCCNNNCTGGCGGGCGCGCGCGGGCGTGGGCGGGGCACAGGCGGTGGCGCGGATCGCTGGCGGCACCAGCACCGGCACCGGGGGCATCGGGGGCAGCGGGGGCAGCGGTTATGGGCCCTCTGCCCACCCGCCGGGCCGCAGTCCCGCTGCTGCCGCTGTTGCTGCTGCTGCCGCTGCCCGCACCGGGAGCCGCCATCGCCACCGGCTTCGGCTCCGGCACCCCCACAGGTATCAGCACCGGCATCGGCACCGGCACCCGCACTCCTCCGTCCAGCACGCTCCTTGTGCCACTCCAGCTCCNGGCCCTCGTCGAGCACCGGGGACAGCGGCCACGGAGCTGGGCCCGCACCGGCCTCGGGCGGCAGCGATGGGACCACACCAGGCACCGGCTCTTCCAGTGGGGACAGCGGCGGCGGCGTTAAAGGGTCCCCAGGTATCGGCGGCACCAGGGTTATCGGGGACGCTGGAGACGCCTGGGAGCCTGGAGGCACTGGGGACGCTGGAGGCACTGCGGGCGTTGGAAGCACAAGGGACGCTGCAGGCACCCGGGATAGTGGAGGCACCGGGGTTACTGGAGGAACTGGAGATACTGGGAGAACCCATGTCCTCAGGGGTGCTAGGAGTGCCAGGAACACTGGACATACCAGGGACACCAGGAGCCCTGGGAATGTGCTGAGCACTGAGGGTGTTGGGGGCACTGGGAGCACTCCAGTCCCCAGGGTCACCAGGAACTCTGAACTTGCTGGGGAGACTGGCAGAGTTTCCAGAGATGCTGGAAGCACTAGGAAAGTCCCCAGGGATACTGGGAGCACCAGACATACTGAACATAACAGGGAGACTGGGAAAGTCCCCAGCGACACTAGGAACACTGTGGACACTGGACGTGCTGGGAACACCAACATCCCCGGGGAGACCAGTAGCACTGGGGATGTGATGGACACTGGGGATGTTGGGGAATCCCAGTCCACAGCAGTCCCCAGACCCTCCGTACCTCACCACCGCTCCTGTCGCAGCCCCAACACAGCACCACAGTTCCAGCCCTCCAGCTACCAGGCCACAGTGGAAGAGAACCGGCCAGCAGGCACACTGGTGACACAGGTAACAGCACAAGACCCTGATGAGGGGGAGGCAGGCCGGCTGCACTATGCCATGGCTGCACTCTTCGACAGCCGCTCTGATGCCCTTTTCACCATGGACCCTGTCACTGGTGCCATCAACACTGCTGCACCGCTGGACCATGAGAGCAAGAGCACTCACGTGTTCCGCGTGACAGCAGTGGACCACGGGACACCCCGGCGCAGTGCCATGGCCACACTGACAGTGATGGTGAGTGACACCAATGACCACGATCCATCGTTTGAGCAGCCAGAATACCAGGAGAGTGTGCGAGAGAATCTGGAGGTGGGCTATGAGGTACTGACAGTGCGGGCCACTGATGGTGATGCTGGTCCCAATGCCAACATCCTCTACCGCCTTGTCAATGCTGGTGACACCAATGAGGTCTTTGAGATCGATTCCCGCTCAGGTGTTATCCGCACCCGTGGCCCTGTGGACCGAGAAGTGGTGGATGCCTTTGAGCTGTTGGTGGAGGCCACGGACCAGGGCCAGGATCCAGGCCCCCGGAGTGCCACGGCCACTGTCCGCATCGCTGTGGAGGATGACAACGACAATGCGCCGCAGTTCAGTGAGCGGCGTTACGTGGCGCAGGTCCCCGAGGACGTGGTGCCCAATGTGGCGGTTCTGCAGGTGATGGCCACTGACTGTGACAAAGGCAGCAATGCACTGGTGCACTACAGCATTGTCAGTGGCAACACCCATGGGCACTTCTACATTGATGCACAGACAGGCACGCTGGATGTCATTACCCCCCTGGACTACGAGGTCACCAAGGAGTTCACTCTGCGGATCCGGGCACAGGACGGTGGCCGCCCACCTCTCTCCAACATCAGCGGTTTGGTTACCATCCAGGTGTTGGATGTCAATGACAATGCACCCATCTTTGTCAGCACGCCATTCCAAGCCACTGTGCTGGAGAATGTCCCCATGGGCTACTCTGTCATCCATGTACAAGCCATTGATGCCGATTCAGGTGACAACAGCCGGTTAGTTTACACCCTGCTGGAAACTGGCACCAGCTTCCCCTTCACCATCAACAACAGCACCGGGTGGATCGTGGTGGCCTCTGAGCTGGACCGGGAGGTGGTTGACTTCTACAGTTTCAGAGTGGAGGCACAGGACCAGGGCACCCCCCCAATGGCCTCCACGGCCATCGTCAGTATCACCGTCCTGGATGTCAATGACAACAGCCCTGAGTTCACCCAGCGGGAGTACAGTGCCCGCCTGAACGAGGACGCGGCAGTGGGCACCAGTGTCCTGACTGTCTCTGCTGTCGACCGTGATGTTAACAGTGTCATCACATACCAGATCTCCAGTGGCAACACCCGCAACCGGTTCTCCATCACCAGTCAGAGCGGTGGTGGGCTCATCTCTCTTGCCCTGCCCCTGGACTACAAGCTGGAGAGACAATACCTGCTCACTGTTGCTGCCTCTGATGGCACTCGCCAGGACACTGCCCAGGTGGTTGTCAATGTCACTGATGCCAACACCCACCGCCCCGTCTTTCAGAGCTCCCACTACACCATCAGCATCAATGAGGACCGGCCAGTGGGCACAACAGTGGTGGTCATCAGCGCCACAGATGAGGACATGGGGGAGAATGCCCGCATCACCTACCTGATGGAGGACAGTATCCCCCAGTTCAGCATTGCTGCTGAGACTGGTGCTGTCACCACCCAGATGGAGCTGGACTATGAGGACCAGGTGTCCTATACCTTGGCCATCACAGCGCGTGACAATGGTATCCCACAGAAATCCGACACAACTTACCTGGAGATCCTGGTGAGTGATGTCAATGACAATGCACCCCAGTTCCTCCATCATTCCTACCAGGGATCCATCTATGAGGATGTCCCCACCTTCACTAGTGTCCTCCAAATCTCTGCAACTGACCGTGACTCTGGGCTCAATGGCAGAGTGTTCTATACTTTTCAAGGGGGTGATGATGGTGATGGCGACTTCATCATTGAGTCCACCTCGGGCATTGTCCGCACCTTGCGCCGTCTGGACCGGGAGAATGTGCCACTCTATTCCCTGCGGGCATTCGCTGTGGATAAGGGTTTCCCAGCCCAGCAGACACCAGTAGAGATCCAGGTGACTGTGTTGGATGTCAATGACAACCCGCCCGCATTTGAGCAGGATGAGTTTGACATCTTTGTGGAGGAGAACAGTCCCATTGGGCTAGTGGTAGCCCGGATCACTGCCACTGACCCCGACGAGGGCACCAATGCCCAGATCATGTACCAGATCGTGGAGGGCAACATCCCTGAGGTCTTCCAGCTGGATATCTTTTCCGGAGAGCTCACTGCCCTGGCTGACTTGGACTATGAGACCAAGGCTGAATATGTCATGGTGGTCCAGGCAACCTCGGCACCCCTGGTCAGTCGGGCCACTGTCCATGTGCGCCTGCGTGACACCAATGACAACAGCCCCCAGCTCAAGAACTTCGAGATCCTCTTCAACAACTACATCACCAACCGCTCTGGCAGCTTCCCTGGGGGCATCATAGGTCGCATTCCTGCCCATGACCCCGACGTCTCTGACCACCTCACTTACGCGTTTGAGCGGGGCAATGAGCTCAGCCTTGTGCTGCTGGACCCGCACAGTGGGGACCTGCGCCTCAGCCCAGCCCTGGACAACAACCGCCCACTTGAGGCCATCATGAGGGTGTCTGTCTCTGGTAAGATCCCCACCCATGGAGGGCGTCTTGAGGGGGGAGATGTGTGAGGTTTATGGGTACGTCGACCTCTATTTCTGCATGGAGGTGATGTGTTATGGGGTCTCACTACCCTGTTTTGGCTGCCCTCACCCTCCAGAGCAGAAGGGATGATGTGTTGTGGGGTTCTACCACCCCATCCTGGTTGCCTCCACTGTCCAGTTGTAGGGGAGGGAGGATGATGGGATGCTGTGCCCACCTCGCACCCCAGACATCCAAGCTGGAGACCGTCAGGGTCCCTAACACTGCCTTTGTTTTCCCCACTCCCCTGGGCTGTCCAGAGGTGGTCCTGTCACTTCTCTGTGTGTTGCTGAGAAGGGTAGGGCAGGACCCACTGCATGTATTGGGGGAGCAGAGGCTGGTGTGGGCCAGCGGGGTCCTGGTACCCCTGGGGGCTTGTTATGGGGATCTGATGGGTGAATCTGGGAAGGCTCAGGGTGCAGTGCAGTATTGGGAGAGTCCTGGTACCGCAGTGTTTCTGTTTCCAGGAGACTCCACTTGAATGAATTCAGGGCGGGAGAACACAGGGCCTGGTGTATATATTTAGAGGGGCACTCTGACCTCCACTGAGGGGTCCCCAAACCCAGTGGGGGGGAGTCACAAGATAAAGGGGAGTTGTGCCATCAGTTGTCAGCACCATTTGGGTGATGAGGTGTCCAGGAGGTGCTTCTGGGAGATGGGAGGTCACCCCAAGGTGGGGGATCTTCTCCTTGGTCACCCCCAGGTCAGGGGGAAATTGGGTGACAGGCTATGCCTGATGTTCCTTGTCCCCAGCCACATGGCTCCCATTGCCCCCCAGCTTCCCCTGGTTTGGGTTCCTGCTCTGGCCACACAAAGCAGGGGGCCCAGGGCACAAAGGGTGGGGGCAGGGAGTCCCCCGCGCCCCCCTCCCCCAAGCGCAAGGGCACGCGGGAGGGAAACAAAAGGTCCAGCCATAGCTGGGCCCTCTTGGCCGCGGCCATGGCAACCTTCCCACCAACCAGCCACTGGGCAGCCCTGGCCCCTGCCCCGCCCCTGTGTCACCCCCTTCTTCCTGCTTGGTCCCCCTCCTGTCCTCATGCTCCCTTCATCTGTCTCCCTGCTTCTCATCTGCCCTGCATCCCGCTGCCCTCAGCCAGGGGGAGGACAAAGAGGAGGAGGAGAAAGGTGGGTGCCCCAGTACTTTTGCTCCCCCAGCCTACAACCAACACCAACCCCATAACCAGCACCAGTCTCATAAACCAGCCCCATCCCCTTAACCAGCACCATCCCCATACCAGCCCTAGCCCCAGAAACCAGCGCCAACCCCATAACCAGCACTGGCTCCAAAATCAGCCTCAGCCCCTCATAGACAGAACCAGCCCCATAACCAGCCCCAACCCCATAACCAACCACTAACCCCATTCAGATGCCCCCACCCCACAGTGTCCAAGCAGCATGGGCACCCCATGACCCACACAGTCCCCATTCCATGATTGCCAAGCGGAATGGGCACCCGCAACCAGCACCAGCCCCATAAGCAGTGTTGTCTCCATTCAATAGTGGCCTCGTGGGACAGGAGCCTTATTACCTTTTCAAGCCTCATTGCGAACACCGTCCCCATCCTGCTGTCCCTACCCTGTGATGGCCAGGTGGGATTGGCACCCCAAAAACAGCACCAGCCCCATAACCAGCACCAACCCTATAACCATCACTGTCTCCATTCCTTGATGGCTGAGCAGGAAAGGTCCCCCATGGCCTACACTGTCCCCACCTGACTGTCCCCATTCCATGCTGGGCAAGCGGTATGAGTTCCTCACAGACAGTATTGTCCCCATTCCACAGTGTCTATATGGGCCAGGTGTTTCATGGCCAGCGCTGTCCCCATTCTATGGTGGCCAAGCAGGTCAAGCCCCCGTAGCATTGTCCCCATCCAACAGCAGCTGATTCGGTCAGTTGCCCCATATCCAGCACTATTCCCATCCCACCATCCTTTCTCAGAGTTGTTCATTGCTGTCACTGATCTCCTCCTGCTTCCCTCCTTTGTCTTCAGATGGCATTCACAGTGCAACGGCACAGTGCACGCTGCGGGTGACGGTGATCACAGATGAGATGCTCAGCAACAGCATCACCCTGCGCTTGGCTGACATGTCCCAGGAGCGCTTCTTGTCCCCCCTGCTCAGCCACTTCCTGGAGGGGGTGGCCACTGTCCTAGCCACCCCCCGCCACCGCATCGTCCTCTTCAACATTCAGACGGACACAGATGTGGGGCCGGCGCGGATCCTCAATGTCAGCCTCTCGGCGTTGCTGCCGGCAGCAGTGCCGGGCGCGTCACGATTCTTCTCGTCGGAGGAGCTGCAGGAGCGGCTGTACCTTAACCGCTCACTCCTGGCGGCCACCACGGCCCAGCGTGTCCTGCCCTTTGATGACAACGTCTGTCTGCGTGAGCCCTGCGAGAACTACATGCGCTGTGTCTCCGTCCTGCAGTTTGACAGCTCTGCGCCCTTCCTTGCCTCTGACACCATCCTTTTTCGCCCCATCCACCCTGTCACGGGCCTGCGCTGCCGCTGTCCGCCTGGCTTCACCGGCGACTACTGCGAGACCGAGGTCGACCTCTGCTACTCCAGCCCCTGCGGCAGCCGCGGGCGGTGCTGGAGCCGCGAGGGTGGATACACCTGCGAGTGCCATGAAGACTTCACTGGTTAGTGCCACGAAGACTTCACCAGCCCTTCCTCGAAGTGTCCATCCTCATCTTTCCTCCTCCAGCTCTCTTCAGACTTCTCACCCTCCCTCCCTCCCTCTGCCAGTAGACTGGTGGCACTGCGGCCTCACCCAGTACCCCCACCCTGGGACTGCAGCCCCCCCAGGATCCCCTTGTGGGTGTGCCAGCCAGGTGGGGGAGGGGATGTGAGAGGAGGAGGTGTCTTTGTGTTTCCACGGCAATGGGAGGTGGTTGCCATGGTGATAGAGTTGGGGGATAAAGGTGCTGGGAGGGGGAGGGAGAGGGGATCCCCACTATCCCACTTCGGGTGGGTGCTTGGTGTTGCACTTGGGAGCCCTGTGAGCGCCTGGAGGGAGAACTTGGCAGTTACTGGGGGGTGGGGAAGGGAGAAGACCCCCACCCTCCATTTTTCGGATGCTGATGCCATCGAGCTATCACACAGGGGATCCCTGCAAGCTGAGCATCTGAGGGGGCCACTCTGGGTTTAATGGGGAGGTGTGCGGGGAGATGGGAATCCTCACTCCAGTTTTGGGGTTCTGGATGTCACACAGGGGAGCACTGTGAGCTGAGTGCCCGGGGAGGCCGCTGCACCCCAGGGGTCTGCCGGAATGGGGGCACCTGCCTGAACCTGCTGGTGGGGGGTTTCCGGTGCCAGTGCCCCCCTGGACACTATGAGAAGCCCTTCTGCACCATGAGCACCCGCAGCTTCCCCCCGCGCTCCTTCCTCACCTTTCGTGGCCTCCGCCAGCGCTTCCACTTCACCCTTGGCCTCACGTGAGCCTGGGGGAATCTGGGGAGGTGGGGGGTGATCTGTGCCCATGTGGGTGTCACATGGGATGTGGGGTACATGATGATGGTTACCCTGTTGGCATAAGACAAGGTGATAGGTGTCTTGTGGGTGCTGGGTGGGTCGGTGCCCCCATTGGTATCATTTGGGGTGTGGGGTGATTGGGTGTGGGATGATGGGTACCCTGAGGGCACGAGGTGGGAGCAAAGGGTGTGAGTGACCTCTTGGCATGGTGGGCAGTGGGGTGGGGGACACCTTGTGGGGGCAGGGGCTGATGGGTACTGGCATCTCACAGTAGATACAAGGTCGTGGGGCAGGGTGTGAGAAGTGTGCCTGAGGGGCACAGCAGGGTCAGGGGGTGTTGGGGAGTGCCAGGGAGGCATGATGGGATTGGGGGTATTGAGGCACCCCTGGCACTTGTGTCCCCCAGATTTGCCACACAGGAGCGGGATGGGCTCCTGCTGTATAACGGGCGCTTCAATGAGCGGCATGATTTTGTGGCACTGGAGATCGTGGATGAGCAGTTGCAGCTCACCTTCTCAGCAGGTACTGCCCCTGCCATGCCGTGGCACTGCACCTTGGCACCCTTGTGGGCACTCTGTATCGTTCACTACAGCCCTCACTTCATCTCAGACATCCCATCCTGGCACTACCTGGGACTACTTCCTGGGCATCCCATTGCTAACACTGCATCCCCTGCATCATGTCCCCAACACTGCATCCTGGGCATCCCATCCTTTGCACTGCCACCCCTTCTTGCCTCTGGCTGTGTTGCCCTAACGCTGTGCCCACAGGTGAGACCACCACCACGGTGTCACCCTTTGTGCCGGGAGGTGTCAGCGATGGGCAGTGGCACCGGGTGCAGCTGCACTACTACAACAAGGTGGGGGCACAGTGGAGGGCGTGGGGGAGCACAGTGGGTGGGGAGTGTTTGGGGCAGACAGAGGAAGGGAAGATGGAAGGGTGGGGAAATGGAGAGATGGGGGGGCACCTAAAGGACCCCTATAAGGGATGTGCCCACCCATGGGAGTCCCAAGACATGGGAGATGGAAGAAGAGGAAGGAGTGGAGGGGAAGGAAGTGTTGGTTGGATGAGGAGAGTAGAGAGGAGATTTGAGGGACTCCAAGGGATCCTCAAGAGCTGCCTTCATCTACGAGGACCCTGAGGAACCCTCACCCATTGGCCTCTTGAGGAACCTCACCTACCTTCCTCACCTGTGGTGACCCCCAAGGAATTGGGGTGGGGGGATGGAGGAGGAGGAGGTCAAAGGGATGGGGGCTTAAGAATGGGATTTAAAGTGGGGCTGAAGGGATGGAGGGGAGTGTTGGGGGGTCTGAAGGGTGAGGGGCTGGTGGGCTGGAGGGACATGGGAGCCTGGTGAGCACTGAGGGGCCAGAGGGCAGTGGGGGGATGAGGAGTGGGACAAAGGCTTTAGGATGGGGGTTCCAGGCCCCCCTGCCTGATGTGGGGGCCCCAGCCAGTTGTGGGGCGCTCAGGAGTCCTGCAGGGCCCCTCAGAGCAGAAGGTGGCTGTGGTGACTGTGGATGACTGTGATACGGCCATGGCCCTGCGCTTCGGGTCTCGCCTCGGCAACTACTCCTGCGCTGCCCAGGGCACCCAGACTGGCAGCAAGAAGTGAGGGAGGTCTGGGGATCCCATGGGTGGGAGTCCCTTGGGGTACCTGTAGAGGGGTTGCTTGGAGGTGAACAGTCCCAATGGATGAGGGGGGTCACTGGAGGTCCCCATGGGTTCGGGGAATTCTCTTGGGGTCCCCATGTGTTGAGGTACTTGGGGAGTCCCTTGGAGGTCTATTGAATTCCCCACAGGGGAACACCCCTTGGGTGGTCTCGGAGGTCCCCATAGATTTTGGGGTGAGTGGGTGTTCTTTGGGGTTCCCTTGTGACTCCCATGGGTCCTGTGGGGAGGTGGCTGGGTGTCCCTTGGGATTCCTTCGGGGTCCCTGTGGGTTGTGGGGCCCTTGGGGGTCTCTTGAGTCCCTGAGGTGATGGTGGGCTCTGCAGGTCACTGGACCTGACGGGGCCACTGCTGCTTGGGGGCATCCCAACGCTGCCCGAGAGTTTCCCGATCCGCAGCCGGCACTTTGTGGGATGCATGAGGCACCTCCACATTGACCAGCGCCCCGTGGACATGGCAGCCTTCATTGCTAACAATGGCACCCTGCCCGGTGGGCTCCAGGGACAGGAGACTGGGCAGGGGCTGAGGGAGGCTGTGCTCCTTTGAGCAGAGGGAGGTGGGGTGTGGGGTTAGGGGGCACCTGAGCTGTGGGGCTGTGTCCCATGAATGGTGGGAGGGAGTTCCAGGGCTGGAGAGATGGGTGAGGGTCCAGAGGGTATGGGATGATGTGCCCCCTGGGTGTGGAAAATTAGGGAGTGCAAGTGTGGGTTCAGGGGTACCAGGGCCATGGGGCTGTGCCCTCTAGGTGTGGGGAAGGGGTGCCAAGGTAATGGGGCTGGATGGGGGTCCAGGGACATGGTGGTAGGGCATTCTGTGTCCCCTGGTTGTGGGGTGGGGTTTGAGGGGCTGCCAGGGCCATTGAGCTGGTGTGGGTGGTACAGACAGGTCTGTGTCCCCTGGGGATGGGGTGGGGAGATGCCAGGAGGGGCTGGATGGGACTCTTATCACCTGTGCGGTGGGGTTGGGATGTGGAGTGGGGGGTTGGGTTACTAGGACCATGGGATTGGATAAGGGTTCAAGGATGTGGGAGTATCTATGCCCCATGGGGCCAGAGGTCCCAGGTCATGTGACCCCTGTGCCCACTCCCAGGTTGTCCTCCCAAGAAGACCCTGTGTGACACCAATACATGCCACAACGGTGGCACCTGCGTGCATGAGTGGGGAGGGTTCAGCTGCCGCTGCCCACTGGGCTTTGGGGGCAAAACCTGCCAGGAGGGTATGGGGGGCCTGGGGGGACAGTATAGTGGGGCTGTGTGGGGTCCATAGGCTTGTTGTGGGTCTGTGGGGGGCATGAGGAGGGTCTCTGGACGGGTGTGAGGGATGTGGGAAGGGGATGAGGGGCATCCCTGCATGTGTTTGGGGGTCCGTGGAGTTGTGGGTTCTTGAGGGGTACAGGGGATGCGTGAGTGGGGTGGGTGCAGATCTGTGGGAGGGTTATAATCTGTGGGATATGCATGGGGTCCCTGGATGGATGCTGGGGATCTGAAAGTCGGTATGTGAGAGGCCATGTGGGATTGTGGGGGGTCCTGGGTGGTGTGCGGAGAGTCCATGGGCAGATGTGGGTGGTCTGAACGGGGGAGGCAC
>VZTB01000662.1:3778-17039 GCA_013397245.1 Thryothorus ludovicianus
GCTGGGGACAAACCAGTGCTGGGGACAAACCAGGGCTGGGGACAAACCAGGGCTGGGGACAAACCAGGGCTGGGGACCCCAGCCCAGCCCAGTGCTGTGCCCCCAAGCCCCCCAGTGTGGGGGCACTGAGCGCCCAGGCCAGGGGCAGCAGGAGCTGCAGGGACGAGCTCCTGGCAGTGCCATAAAAGCACTGGGCTGCTGCTCCTGCCAGAAACCCTCTGCCCAAACAGGGGGCACAGAGGGTGTCCCCAGCATCCCACCCAGGGATCCCCAGTGCATTTCCACAGTGGGGATTTTCCCTTTGTTTTGCTGACTGGTGATGGGCTGGGTTTATTCAGGCTTCTTCCTCAGCTTCTCCTCTCACACTTCTGTTTGCCCCAGTAACCCAAATGTCACCCTCACATCTGCACCATTGCTATTTCTGTTTCTATTTCTCAGCTCCCTGTTTCCCTCAGTAATTCCATGACTCTGCAGGACATTTGCCAAGCTGGTAAATGTTATTCCTGCAGCACCTCAGCCCCAGGTCTGAACAAATCTGCTGAGATGTAGCAGAGTTTCCTTGGTATTCTCAGCAGCTCCATGAGTTTCCCAGGCAAAATTGTTCTTCTTTCAGCCTGGCATTTCAATTTATTCCATAGCTGCCCGTTTGATATTCCAGCCCAGAGTTATTCCATCAGGTGGCAGCTATGCCCTGGGAGCAGCTGTGGTGCTGAAAGCAGGCAGATTGCTTGGAAAAACGAAAAGAAATTGTAGCAACACTTCTGGAGCATTTTTCAAGCAAAAATCCCAAGGAGAGTTCTGTATCCAGTGCAGATTGGAATTCCAGCCTTGACACAGGCTGTGGGCAGCATTAAATTCTCAGCACTGAATTATTCCCAGTTTGGAGCACTGGGCTGGGCTGTCTTCAGCACCTGGAGTGCAGAACTGGGATCAGAGAGAATTGTGTGAGAAATTTGGGCTGTTCCTGTATTGGATATTCTTTCCAGACAGCAAAGGAGCCACAGAACATCCTGGCTGCACATTTATAAAAGCTCCCTGCCTGTGCAAACTGTCACCCTGCCACTCAAAATTATTTGTGACTCAACATAAAAAATCAACTAAAGACATTTGTGTCTTTGAGACAACTTCTTGGGCCATAAATTCAGTGACTCAGCTTTGAGAAGTAAATATCTTGGTTTTTTAAAGTAAATGTTTCTTTTCATCCCTTTCATACAAATTCTTCCTTAGGCAGCAGGGCTACATTAAATATTCATTGCTGATAAATGATGAGTAAAAGAGATTCTTTTTATTTAAAGGCTAGAGCCCTGCAGAGTAAGGTAAGACTCATTAAAATTCCCTCCTTTAAACAATGGAATGTCCAATTTTATGACAATACCTTTGTTCAAAAAATGAATACAAAATGAAGGATTGTATAAGCAGAGGTTTAGTGTCACTCCTGCAAATTGAGATATCAGAGCAGACTTCTCAGTCTTCTCCCAGACATTCCCAGAGGGAAAACTCTGCAGGCACTCAACCAGGGCACTTCCCCAGCCTGCTGCATAATTCCAGACATCAGAGCACCAGTTCAGAGCCTAAATCCCCCTGCTCCCACAAATCCTGGCATCCACCCACTGAGGAAAAATAAAACTCTTGGGACTTAAGCAGCAGTGAGAGAAGGTCCCAGGAGGTCCCAGGAGCCCCAGGATGAAGCTACACCTGGTGGGACTATCACTGTGGATTAAGCTTATGTAATCCCTCTATAAACAATTAAAAATAACATAAAATATTTTGCACATTGTAGGACAGCCAACACAAAATTATTCTTAGAAGAAAATGTTATTTAAGCACAGAATGTAGATTTATGTCACATCAGCCTCTGAGAGTCCCAAAGAACACCATGGGAAGCCCTTGCAGGCTTTAGGTGCTGTCAGTGCCACTGGGCTCTGCTCTCTGCAGGGCTTTAGGTCTGGCTTATCTTCACCTCATCTGCCTCCTCTTCCCCTCCCTGACCAGCCCAGCTCTCTCGAACTGATGACCCCGAGTTAATAGTTACAGAATTCAGATAAATGAATGAGATGTGGCAATCTGGCAGGTCAATCCTCGTGCAAAGTTCAGTTGACAGGAGACAGCAGGAACTGGACAATTCAATATCCTGAGGGCATTCACTGAGCAGCACGGAGTGTTTTGGCACGTGGGAAGCATCAGATTATTTTGGGATGATTCATTTTCCTACTGAAATAGCCTCCCTTAAGCCTTTGCTTTGCAAAGGGTATCAACTACCAGGCACTGGCAGACGTCTGGGGATTAGGACAAAGTTGTTATCAAAGTAGAGGAAACTGCACAAATTCCTGGGTAATTCCTCTGTGGGCTTTGGATTTGTTTGACAGAGGAACAAAGGGAAATCCTACAGTGGTCAGTGTCACAGAAACAAATACACAAAGCAATGCAGAAAAAAATACAGAGACAGCAGCCAGGGATGGCAGCAGCTCCTGTGGTCAGAGAGATCCAAGGGAAAGAAATTCAGGGCTGAGCCACTGGGCAGTGAGAGGAGATCTCCCAACTCTTGAAATCAAAGGCAGGAGGGAAGGAAGAGTCTCAGGGGAAACGTTTTTAGCAGGGCAGCTGGACATGGGGGGTTTGCAAACACCTGAGAAGCTGCTCCAGTTGGAGAGCACAAATCCAGGGACACAAATCCAGAGCTCAGGGTCTCTGGTGCTTTAGGGAAAATCCTGGCAGGACCAAAGAGCCAGGAGGTTTTTCCCATCTTTACTAAAACAATCCTGCATGACCCACTGCAACATCTGGAGCTGTTTTGATGGGCTTCCAGGTGAGCCCTAAAAACTGGAAAGCAAGAGCCACCCATCTCTGAGGGACAGGAGAGAAAACCTGCCCTGGAAATTCATCCAGCACCTCTGGAACAGTGCTCAGCTCCATGCTGGAGCTTTTTCCTGCCAGCCATGGCCAGGACAGATTGGCTCAGCTGTCAGGCAGAAGCAAGGAGGAGAGAAAACACCAGAGCATGTGCAGCAATTGCAGATATTAAAGTCCAATAAATGAAATGTCAGCAGACTCAGATTAGCTTTTGTAGACTCCCTCAATCAGCTAATCCTTTGCAAAACAAGGATAATCTTGGCTCGTGTGCTGTCTAGTCAGGAGCTGCTGGAGTCTGTAACTCTTTTGGACTAAACAATAACAACAATAATGCTGTGTTTGTGTCCCTATGCACTGTCAGCTTTAGAGACTGAACGAGAGTCTGACCAAAACTGATCCTGGTTTTATCATATTTGTCACAGTTTAAACACACTGAGTTATCGGTGTAAGTCACAAAGCTGGGCTGGGCTGAGTGGCCAGGACAGGAATTCTGTGTTTAACTAAAAGCACTGTCCCTTCAGAAATCAAATGGAGCTGCTGTGCCTTGTGATGCAGGGAGGAGTGGCAGCTCTGGGGTTTGGGAAAGGATCTCATGCCTATCTGCACTCCTTGAAGTCCTGGTTTTATTTTTGGGATGGCAGAGAAGTTTCTATTTTCAGAGCCTTTCAAAAGCTCTCAAATTTGAGTCATTTTGAATGAAGTTCATGCTGTTCTCATTGCAGTGATTTGTGAGGCGTCTGCTACAGGTTGTCAGTCCAAGGACATAAATTGCTCACAACCAGGACACTTTGGAGCTCTTGGGATGGTGGAAGGTGGCCCTGCCTGTGGCAGGGGGTGGAACTGGATGAGCTTTAAGGTCCCTTTAAACCAAAACATTCCATGATTCCAGGATATTCATCATGTACCAATCACTACACTGGAGAATGACAACTGCTGGGCTTGGAACCCCATCAGATTTGAATGCTACCCATTGCTACTTATCATTTATCCAGCTTTCCTTTCATTTTCTGTATTGAATTTGATTCTGCTTATTTTGGATGCTCTCCCTGTCTCTCAAGATCATTTTTCACTGTTTTCCAGCTGTTTTCCCTGTTATCCTAATCCCCTTCTCCAGCAGCCTGCAGTGCCTCCCAGCTTGACCAACCCTTAGTTTTACAACCATCATCTCCACTTCATCATCTACTGTTTGTAAACATCTACTGTTTGGGGTTCTTTTCCTAGATTAAATAAGTCCAGGGGAATGTAAACAAACACTGGATCCTGGGAGGGAAGAAATCAGGAGCTTTAGAAATCCAATTATCTCCAAAGCCTTGGCACGCTGGCTTGGCTGAGCCCGTGGTGAGAAGGGCTGCAGAAAGCTTCAACAAAAGGCAGCCACATCCTTTTAGCACATCCTAAACTCACAACAGCCCTGCTCAGGGGCAGATTATTGCTCCTGCAGGGAGGATTTTCCTGGCTGTGCACACAAGGGATGTAACTCAGCCATCAGCACTTCCAGGGGTTGTGGCTCCTGCAGGAATCACGGCAGAACACCGAGGTTCTCAGCCTGGAAAGGGTCGTGCTGCTCACAGCTCAGCTCTGATCAATCCCTTTCCCCAGGGAAAAGCTCCATCACCAAGCAGATTCCTTGCACAGCAAGGCTCATTCCTGCACGAGCTGACTCTGGGGGACAGATGGAGATGGGGGTTGGTGCTGGTGAAGTTTCCTGTTTTCCCTCTCTCAGCACTCAGCTGTTATCATTGGGGGTTTGCAACGCTTTCCCTCACCAGAACAATCTTTTAAACCTCAGAATTTTCTCCCGAAAAGCTCAGTTTGAACTTCAGGCAGAAGGGCTCCAATCTGCACCAAAATGGAATCTCTGAAAGAAGATTGGCCCTGGGATTGCCTTCCCAGGGTGCCTTTACCTGACTCCAAACTTCCAATCACTAAGCACCAATTCTCTCTTTCTATTTTACGGTGTGCAAACAAGAAAGGTTTTCAACACTTCATTTTCCACCTGTTATCAACAGAGAGGAGTTTCCCCTTTTGTGGCTCTTTAATCTTCCAGCAATGCCAAAGGCATGCAGTGGGTCTCCAGTTTCCAAGCTGGGATATCCAGTGGCACAGAGCAAAGCCCTTACACGGCTCTGTTGTATCTTCTATTGCAATAAATCCAGGTGTTGTATTTGTTCCAGGAAACTGGGAAGGAACTCAACACGCTCCCCCCTAGGTGTGTTTTCATCTCAGCAAACTGGATTCAGAGATTTTGAAATGTAATTCCTTTGTAAGGCACAGAAAACAGCACCTGACAGCCCCAAATTGATCCCTAGTGGCTTGTCCTTAAATCCAGGGAATTCACAGTACTCCTCCCCAATTATTATCTAATCTAAGTATCAAATTCTGAGCAGAAATTATCATTCTATGAGTAATTTATTATACTTAATTGATCTCAAACCCACAATGCATTAAAAATTAATGTTTAATTAAAACTTCCTTCAGTGAAGAGTTTTCCTTAATTAAGAGTACAATTAAGCCACTCCAGAAGATTTTTCTGCTGCCCATCCCAATATTTTAAGGACTCTTCCCAGATCCACTAAAGTCCTTATGGGGCTTTTCAAAGGACTTCCCTGACTCCAGTGGACTCTGAATTTTAATGTCTCAGTGGTGCTCTGCCTCCATATTCTGCAGAATATGAGACAATTAATATGGCAAATTGTTTCCCACAGTGTTCCCTAATTTCATTGAGGAGACTTGACTGACTTTCTCTGTAATAAAGCACTCATTACAAAGAGCCAGTCAGAGCCTAAATGAAATTAGTTCTTCCTAAATAAAATACTTCTTCATTCCCTTTTATGACACTTGCTCTTGCTCAGGCTATCTCCAAGTTCAACAGTTCCACCAAGCCTGGGGGCTGTGGGTAAAAACCTGATTCTCTCCAAACTGCTCCAGCTCATTTTCTGAAATATTTCCTTTCTCCACTTGTGCTTTGCAAAAACCCCCTTGGTGTCTGTGCTGCAGTGAGAGGGAGATTGTGGTGCTGTGATTAATAAATCACAGGGTTAGTGCTGAGAAATAAAAGTGAGCAGCAAATACCCATCCCTGGGAGAGAGGCTGTTAAACATGGAACACCAGGAGAGCAATCACTTGGAGCAGGGAAATCCCTCTGGCCACCCCAGCAGGAATAAATCACTGAGGAGAGAACCACATGCAAATTCTGCAGGCTTTTTAAAGAGCAATTTAAATCAGCACAGGGCAATATTTAATCTCTTTATCAGGCTGTAGTGGGGAAGTGATTGGAAATTAGAGCAGGAAATATCAGTCTGGTGTTTGCTTTAGCATTTTATCAAGGTATCAAAACACCCCTCATTTGTTTGCTCCTGAGAGGTTAATGCAGCTAAATAAAAGGTATTGTAGTTAATTTTTAAAAATAAATAACATCAAAGATCAGAATTTAGCTACAATAATAGAAAGTTTTGAAACTGAGAAATTCAGGAGTAAGTTCTTGTGTGATACAGATTGAAAAGAAGCACAGCTCACTTACCTGCATTGGTTCCCAGGTTTCGCCTCTAGACTTAAACTCATTTTATCTGGCCTGTAAAATTCCTTATTTATGCATTTAATGTAGCTATAGCATTTTCTCTGTCAACATTTCACTTGAATAAAGATATGTAAATTTGGTAGAGGAATGTCATATAGACTTTCAGCTGTTACAATATCAGAAAAATCTTTAAATCCAGCACTGTGGATTCAAATTTACACCTGAGAAAAAATAGAGTCTCCTGAGCCACTTCATGAGGTTTGCTGGACTCTGAGAGTTAAAAACCATTTATGTTTTAAAGGAATTCCAGAAAACAATTTAAGAAATTTATCAGTGGGAGCTCCAAAAAGTTCCTTGTACATTACGGTGCTTTGTAGTTGTTTTGTGAAGCCACAGAGCTTCTCTTTTCCCTAAACTGAAGGAAAAAATGAGCAAATATCCCTTACAAAATGAACCCTGCAAAGGTTTTGCAGCTGAGCATGGGGAGGATTTGGTGGCATCCTCCTCTTGGCTGCAGCTCCAAACTTGTGTGCTTTATAAGAATGCAGTGGCTCATTGCATGGACTCACAGGAATTGTCACTGAGTCTTCCACCCCAGACATTCAGGAGACACAGCTCTGGCAGCTGCCCTGCTTTGGTGTGTGCTGGAAGGTTTTCAGATGCATTTCGTGGTTCCTCTCCTGTTTGACACGCTGTGCTCTGTAATTCCTGCAGCATCCATCAGGACAGGGGCAGGAGCTGCAGAGGCTGCAGAGGCTGCAGAGGCTGCAGGGGCTGCAGGAGCTGCAGAGGCTGCAGGGGCTGCAGGAGCTGCAGAGGTTGCAGGAGCTGCAGAGGCTGCAGGGGCTGCAGAGGCTGCAGAGGCTGCAGAGGCTGCAGGAGCTGCAGGGGCTGCAGGAGCTGCAGAGGCTGCAGGAGCTGCAGGAGCTGCAGGAGCTGCAGGGGCTGCAGGAGCTGCAGGGGCTGCACAGGAAAGGCTCTGGCCAGCCCCTACAGATCATTGGCAGCAGCACGGCCCTGAGGGACAGGGGCTCATCTTACAGGAGTCCTGCAAAACCCTGAAGTGCGGGAGTCGTGAGGAAATCCCTTTAAACTCTCCATTTAACCCTGAGTTCCTCAGCTTCAGGGCAGAGCCAGCCCTGGCACCATTCCCAAACTCTGCCAGGATGAAATCTGGGATCTGGAGGCACAGGACCCCTCCTGCAGGGAGTGCAGCCCAGCCCTGGCACCATTCCCAAACTCTGCCAGGATGAAATCTGGGATCTGGAGGCACAGGACCCCTCCTGCAGGGAGTGCAGCCCAGCCCTGGCCCCACACACGCTGTGCTGGCTGTGCTGGCACCCCGGAGCTGTTACCCAGGAGCAGAGGAAGTGCTCTTACATAGTTTCGAGGCCCCAGGCACGACCTCTGCGTGGCTGTGAGATGGGAACGGTGCCCAGAATCACATCCCGCCCCTCCACGGCATCCTGACAGCCACCACTGACTCAGCTGCTTTCACAGCCCAGCAAATCCGAAACCACTCCGGAGGAAAAGGTTCTTTCTCTCCCAGCCGGGCCGGGGTGTCACCTTCCATTTGAAATGCTCTGCAAATCTCACTCCAGTTCCTGACAGGAATTCTCCCCTGGATCCCCACTCCCGGGTCTCTTGAGCCAGTCACAGAGGTGTTTTCCCAGGTGGACAACAGATCCAGCTCTGTTTGCCATAAAAATCTCAGACATTCTTTTCTCCAGCCCCATTTGCTAAATTTAGCAGATCAATTACCACTAGAAGTGCAGGAAGTGGATTCCCCAGTGGAAGATTTTCATTTGGGCAGACTCAGTAGGGAAATCGTTTGGTTGTGAAGGGGAAGTGTTCACAGAATAACCTCTTGCTTTGGGTTACACCATTTTTATGAATGCCTGAGATATGGGAAGTTCCCCAATTAACTTCAAGTTTCAGGAATTTTGTACTCTCACAATAATCTGAATAAATGGAGAGGTGTTCAGCAGCTGCCAGGGATGTATTAGAAGCTATAAGGTCTGGAAATGCTCTTTTTGAGGGGTCTGGAGATATTTTTCTTTAAAAATTACCTTTGAAAGCCCTTTGAAGAAAGCACAGCCTTATTCCTTTTGTGCCTTGTGCAACAGCCTGGACAAGGGAGGTTTGATCTCTCTCTGGGATCAGGAGAGGTTCCTGCAGCAGGTGTGGACCTATAAACACAAGGATTGTTTCTCATTTTTTAATCCTTCATCAGAGTCTGCTCCTTTAGCTTTCAGATGGGAAATAGCTCCTTATTAGCTTTAAAAATAACATTTTTGTACCAGAAGACCAAAAGCAACATGCATAAAAGAGTTTTAAAACACAGATTCTAAGGGTGACCTGAAGAACATGCCCCCTTCCTAAAGGTAGAAAAACCCCTTAAATCAGATATTCTCTGCTTGTTTCCCCCGGACAGGATCCCTGTTTTCAGCTCTGAAGCCCCCTGAGACGATCTTCAAGGTGATTTTTTGGCTCGGCTACTTCAACAGCTGCTTGAATCCCATCATCTACCCCTGCTCCAGCAAGGAGTTCAAGCGGGCTTTTATCCAGATCCTGCGGTGCCAGTGCCACCGGCGCAAGCAGCTGGGCTGGTGGCCCTACAGCTACAGAAACTGGAACCGCTGCTCCTTCGAGCACGCCCGCAGAGATTCCCTGGAAGACAGCGGCAGCTTCCTGAGCGGCAGCCAGAGGACTTTATCCTCGGCATCCCCCAGCCCCGGCTACGTGAGCAGGATCAGCCACCCGCAGCTGGAGCTGTGCACGCTGCAGCAGTGCAGGAACTGCAGCTCCGGCCTCAGCCCGGCCCGGGAGGGCGGCGGGCAGCAGGGGCCCTGCCAGTTCTTCACCTTCCAGCTGCTGCCCGAGCGCAACGGGCACGGCCCCGCCGCGGGCCGGGGCCCCGGGGCCGAGCCCACGGGCACACCCTGAGCCGCAGCGCTGCCCGGAGGGCGAATCCCCGCCGGGACCGGCGGGTTCCAGAGCTCCGGGCCCTCCCGCACCGCCCTGCCCTCGCCAGCCCCGGGGGAGACACGGAGCCGGGCCCGGTTCCTCGGGAGAGCTGGGGAAGGGAGCAGGGAGGGACAGGAGGCTCCGTGTCCCGGCAGTGCCCAGCAGCACGGACTGCCCGTATTCCCGGAATTCCCAGAGAAACTACTGAGGAGAGAGCAGAGGGCAGGGAGGGAGCTGCACACGGCCAGGGAAGGGCACCAGGGGTTCCTCAGGTGTCCCGGGAGAGCTGAGCAGCCAGACACACCTGCATGGAGAGAGGGGAATGGAGGGATGGAGGGATGGATGGATGGATGGATGGATGGATGGATGGATGGATGGATGGATGGATGGATGGATGGATGGATGGAGGGATGGATGATGGATGGATGGATGGATGGATGGATGGATGGATGGATGGATGGATGATGGATGGATTGAAGGATGGATAAAGCAATGAGGAATGTACTGAGGTCATTTCTCTCCAGGCTGTCCCTGGCTCTGCCATAATTCCCGATTGTTCCGTACATCACTGTACAATCGCACTTTAGAGATGGAAAACAATGATTAAAGTAATTTCTCAACAATTGAAACACTTGCTTCTGTTACTGTAGGGCTGGAATCCAGCCGAGATCCCTCATCAAGATTCTCACTACAAAATGAAATGGTGAGAGCTCAGAATCTCCATTGCAGCACTCCAGTGAGTGTCCTGCAGACATCCACGCTAGCAGAGGATCTGATTTCTAAAAGCAATGCTCCTAAATCACTCCAGAAACCTCCCAGAGCAGCAGGAACCACTGGAGAGCCAAACCCCAGCCCTTGGTTCCTTGAGCACTCCTTGGAAACAGCTCTGCATGTTCAGAGGCTTTTCCTTTGCCTCTCGGATAAGAAGAGTTAAACAACACCAGCTTCACCTCCAGTCACAGCCTCAGCATAGGTACAGGCAATAAAAATTCTATAAAATGGGGAAAACTCCACATGGTTCTGAAGGGGGCACTACAAAGGTTACAGAGGAGAAAGGCTGATATGCCACCTTAAAATGTGAAACTTTTGTAAGGCCACCTGACTTGTCCAGATGAGATCTATTCTGAATATCTTCATTTTTCCCACTGGAATCTTTTACAACCTCCACCAGGCAAAGGCTGTACAAATCACCCTCTTCCTTTTGTTAGTCCTTCATTTGATGCAATGTTTTCCTTTAAAGGAAAAACTATTTGGGCCAGGGCACGAGCAGAAGGCCTTGTGGGACAAGCCCATTCTCTATTACAGCCAAAATGAATTTGCCAAGCAGAACATGCAGTGGCACATGGTGGGACCTTTTTTATGCTCATTCACAGACTTTTTGATGAACCCACTCTGTGAGCAAACAGATTTGCCTCTCAAAATGAATTGCTGCCATTTAGCACCGCAGGTGTTCTCAAAACACTGGATTTCCCCAGGTGAAGCTGCTGTGTGGAGCTTCATCCCTGAGGAGGGGCAGGTCCAGAGCCACTCAGTGGAGAGCACAGCTGGAATGGCTCAGGGAGCTTTGTCACAGCCCAGCTGTACAGAAATTAAACCCATTAGGCTTCAGTGCACTCAGCTGCCACAAAAGTGCTGCTTATTTGTGAGAAGAGTTCTGGTAAAATCAATCCAGCTGAATGAGGCTGAAGCTGGAGAGCATCCTGCATCCTTTGCTCTTTGGAAATGCAGCTTCCCATTATCTTTACAAATGTGATGGGGAGAGGAGAGGACATTGGTATTGCAGAGTACATTCCAGTCTGGAAAATGTCAAAATAACAACTTTCAATTCAGCAGCTGAGCTCTGTGCTCTCACTTTGTGCTCTTGACTTTCACCTCAGACAAATGAGCAGAAAATTGCCCAGCACAGGAGATAATCACAGCAGTTATGGCACGGAATTATTGCTGTGCTCACACCCAGTGCTGCCTCTCCCAGTAACCAGGGGAATGCTCTGCCTCCTGCTTGGATCCACCCCACACAAGCTGCTCTCACCTTCTTGCCAGCTCCTGTCTGCCTCACACTACAGAGGACAGGACCACACAAACACCTGGGCAGTCAGAGAGAAACACTTCAGCACGTGCAGTCACAGCTGGCTTTGTGTCCATGGAAAACAAAAATGCTTCTGCCCACTGTGATTTTTTTGGGCACTGGAAGGTTGCAATTCCATGGTCAGATTTAAGGATGCCAGGACAATCTGTTTGTCTGCTCGGGTTGGAACTGAACCGAGGGGACAAACTGAGTGTCCCTGTGGAGAAAAGCAGGGCTGTGATGGCATTTTGTGTCACTGAGACAGGGACAGGCCCCCTGCACCCCTCTGCTCTCCTGCCTGGCTTAAAGCAGAAAATTATATTGCATTTGTATTCAACTGTTATCCATGGCCAGACTTTTTCCCAGAATAGCCAAAATTCCACTTCCACACAAGTGGAAGGAGACAGGAAAAGCAAATCTGGGGCTGTTACTGGGGATTTCTGATAACAAAATACATTGGCTGGAGCTGTGAAGAACATGCTCCCTGTCTAGCAATTCCTGTAATCTTTATAGCAGCCAAGACATGGAGAAAAAGAGAATGGATATTCAAAATCAATAAGAATCCATCACTGTTTCTCTAATAAGTCAGCCTAAAAAGCGGATGTAGTAAAACTTGAATTTATAGCTGTGATTAAAAAGCCTTTAATTGCCTATTTCACAATTTCCTTTCAAAATGCTCTTTGGGAAGCACAATCATTTGATTCCACTGAGACTTGTGTGCAAATGTTTAATTCTGGTGAAGAACCTGAACTTTCTGTGACCTGCAGAAAATGGTAATTATTTTTCCTTTGCTTGATTTGTTGAGCTTTGGTTTCTTCACTGTGAAGATCAAAAAAGCTGTCCCGAGAAGCAAATTTAACACATGGCCTGGAGCCCGAGGCAGTTGTGCAACATTTGTGCGTGTGCTGGGAGCCCAATCCCGCTGTGCTGGACCCCAGCCCTGCTTCCACCAAACGGCACCGGCTCCACACGGAGAGGAGCGGGGACCTTGGAAAATCCAACATCGCCACCTACGGGATCGCTGTGGCGGGGGAGAGCCGCAAATCCTCCAACGCACTGCACTCCCTGGCTTTTCCACGGCACAAATCCAGCCTTTTGGACAGGCAGATTTCCCCTCAGGGCAGCGGGACGAGCTGGATATCCTGCGGTCAATAATTAATGCGAGGGTGTTTTCCAGATTTCTGGGTGCTATTAACTCAGATTGTCACCCGCCTCACGGGCATCGTGTTGAATCTCCTGCTGTGAGCAGCAGCATTGACGAATTTCTAAAGCACAGCTCAAGTGCAGAACCTCCCAAGGTTCTGGCTGTTTGAATCCAAGGGTGCTGTTCCATCCCCTGGCACTATTCAATTTGGGGCTCAGATTTGAAATATCTTAACACCTTTAATGTTGTATGAAACCAGAATGGGGCGTGAGGCTGAACAAGAGGAGGATCATCCCAAAGTTCCAGGGGAAAAGGCAGAGATTCCTGAGCTGTGTAAAGCTGAAATGTTCATCGGGGAGAGGCAAGTCCCGGGAATCTCCTGGGCTTTGACCCAGCCAAGAGCTGGTGCTGCACCTGGACCAGGGCAAATCCCTGGGATCCATCCAGCCTGGGGATGCACGGATGGGGAGTGAGATGGTGAGGGAGAGCTGGGGGTGGAAAAATGAACCCCCGTGCCCTGGGCTGACCCCAGGGCAGCAGGACAGGGGCTGGGATTGTGCCCCTCAGGTGAGACCTCACCTGCAGAGCTGGGCCCAGCCCAGGAGGGAGCTGGAGCTGCTGCAGAGAGCCCAGGGGAGAGCCCAGGGGGATCAGAGGGATGGAGCAGCTCTGCTGGGACAGCTGGGATTGTTCACCTTGGGGTGACACCACTGGGGCC
>VZTB01000662.1:17165-46837 GCA_013397245.1 Thryothorus ludovicianus
AGCTGGGATTGTTCACCTGCAGAGGAGAAAATCTCGGCTGACACAATTGTGGCCGTGCAGGGTCTGAAGGGGCCAACGTGGGGAGAGATGATTTACACCAGTGCGGCCCTGGGGGAGAAAGAGGGCACGGGAGGGACGAGGCACCTGCCCGCACCTGCCCTCACCTGCCCTCACTCTATCTCACCTGTTCTCGCCTGCTTTCCTCTGTTCTCAGCTGCTTTCCTCTGTTTTCAGCTGTCTTGCCTTCCTCTGCTCTCGCCTGCCTACCTCTGCCTCCCTCACCTGTTCCCACCTGCGCTCCCTCCCGTCACAACAGAGAACTACAGTTCCCGGCATGCCCCGCGCGCGCCCCTCGCCCATTGGCTGTCGGTACCGGAAGCGATGCCCTCGTGCCGGGGGCGTGGCGGAAGCCGGAAGCCGGAAGTGCGGCTGGCGCAGGTGAGTGCGGGCCCGGGGGGCTCGGGGGGAGCCGGCGGGGCCGGGGGCGATGGCCGCGGTTTGGGGGCGATGGCCGCGGTCTGGGGGCGATGGCCGCGGTCTGGGGCATCCCCTCCGCCCCGGGCAGCGCGGAGCTGGAGGGGCCGCGGGCTGTGCCGGGCCGCTGCCGGGGCTCGGAGCTCGGCAGTGCCGCTGCTCACGGGCAGAGCTCACGGCCCCGTGTCCCTGCACGGGGAATGCAATCAGGGGAGGTTGCCCCCGCCCCGAGAGATCCGAGTTTCCCTTAGGGATGTCAAGAGCGCTTTGGAGCCCTTTAAAGATTTGTAAATGTGGTGAAGAGGTACTTAATTATTAAGTACATTTGGATGTGTATAAATATGCACGGGCTCTGCCCTGGGGCCCAGCAGTGGCCCCAGAGCCACGGGCAGGGGCTGAGCCCAGGAGCTGCCCCGGCACAGAGGCAGAGCCCAGGGAGGGGCTGGAGCCCCCCGGGGGTGTTGCAGAGCTGCCTGCACACGCTGCTGTGCCCATTTGGGAACGCAGGAGGTGGCACCGGTGACCCACCGTGGCCCCTGACAGCCACCACCCACCCTGGCATGCCGGGATCTGTTTGCTGACCAGCCTTTGGAATGATGATTATTGAGTGTGACTCCTTTGTCACTTCCACAGGAGTCCAGCATGGAAGAATTCAAAGATGCCTGTCCCCCTGAGGAGCTGCTGGGTCACCTGAAGCTGGCAGAGCAGAATTCTCCAGAGCCTGGCCCCAGAGATGCCCAGCACCCCCAGAGCTCTGGCTGTGCCCCCTGCCCAGGCCAGGAGCCCCCCGAGGAGTGTTTCCATGACTGTCAGGACTCCTTTGAGGCCTCAGGAGCCGTGCTGGATGATGAGGGGAACGTTCAGGATGGCAGCAGTAGCTCGAGGAAGCAGACAGAGCTAGATGAAGAATACTTGCTAGAACTAGAGAAGGATATGCCAGAGGAGGAGAAGCAGGTAATGCAGAGCAGCAGTGTTGGGTCTGAAATGATCTGTGTGCACTCAGAGCTTGGAATGGGCTGGGGCTGGCTCAGAGGGGCCTTTAAAGCCCTCCTGTGGCTGCTTTTACTGTTCTGAATTCCCTCTTTTAGGTGACAAATCCCTGTGGTTTCCTTGCTGCTCTTAATCCTCACATTCCAGGGCAGATTTGGGGTGAGGTTGCTGTGACTCAGAGATTACAGACAGCAAAACTCTCCCTTTCCCTCTCGTTTGCTGTCTGGGCATCCATTGGTTTCGCCTGCAAGGTCCTTCTCCAGATTTCAGGAGAGTTTTCTTAAAAGGTTGGGATTTCCAGAGAGTTGGGATTCAGTCTGAATAGATCCCTGTAGATTTTTGGGCTTTGATTAAACAAAAACATTTGGGATTGTTTGCTTTCAGTGCTGTCACCTTGGACAAACTCATCCTGCAGCAGGGAGGAGAAGAATGCAGTTTTTCATCTGTAGAACCAATCTTTGTGTTAATAGAGAAATTCCTTGAGGAGGAAAAGCAATATTGGGGGAGGACAATGTGGGGTGGAGTCCCCTTGAAGTAGGAATGAGACTGGAAGTAATTCTGGGCTCTGCTGGACCTGGTGGGATCCCTTTGGATCTCTGTGTCTCAGCTGGGGCTCTGAATGGGCACAATGCTGCTGCCAGTTTTGAATCATGATGATTTGGGGATGCCAGGAGGTGTTCTGGTGCTTCCTTGGAGGATTTTAGTCCCAGCCCCTGCCCAGGGCCAGGGAGATCTGTGGCACAGCCCCTCTGGCTCCCTGTGCTGCTCTTTAACTGTCCTGGACACTTTTCTCCCAGGTTTAATTAGAATTTCCTTTATTGCAGAGCCCTGAGCATCTCGGGGGGCTCCCCTGGACTCCCTAGGGGAAAGCAGTGTCTTGTTGTTTTTATAGGAGGGAGTTGGTTTGATTTGGGGGTTTTTGCCCAAAACATTCTCCAGCTGCATCTCTCAGGTGCTGAGCAGAGGGCAGAAATTACCTTCCTTGACCTCCTCACACACAGAAATCATTTCATTGCCCTTGGGTTTTTTCCAGGCTGAGTGAGCAGTTCCTTTTCTCTCCTGTGTTTATTCCTGTCCAATAAGGAGCACTGTCATCCTGAGTCACCCTGGGGCTGCAGCACCAGCCTGGGCCTGGAGAGCTTCAGAGAAAAACTGCTCAGAACTGGGGGGGAACTGTTCTAGAAGTAAACTCTAAAAAGAGCAGCAAGCCTGGCCATGGGCTGTGTTAATTTTTGTGCTGTTCTTGCTTTGGGTGTATTTTTAGATAATCATCTCATTTTGCACATGGATCTTTGCCTGCTGTCAAATGACCAAAATAATTGGGAATGTTGAGTCTTGGCTCTGAGCTTTGTGGAGCTGCACTGAAAGGGGCTCTGGGAGTGCAAAACAACAACAAATCCAAACTGGGAAGATTTCCTCTGAGAAAGGCTGGAGGCAGCTGCAGCTCTCATCTTTCTGCAGGTTTATTTCCAGTGGTGTTGAGCAGTTCTGCCCTTCAGAGGGGGTGGTGATTTCAGCCACCCAAACTGAGGGGTTCTGTCTCACTGGATCTGCAGTTTTTTATGTTCCATGGAGAGATTCCTGAGATTGCAGGTTTTTAAATGTTGGTTTTGTTCTCTAGCGAAGTATTGCTGGTCTGTCATACAAGCAGAGCTGCAGAGCTCTGGATGCAGAGCTGGATTTGGAGCTCAGATCCAGCCACTGGAGTGGCCCCTTCCATGATCCCACCTTGGACAGGTCACTCCTCAATTGCTGCTCCAACTCTCCTGCTTGTACTTGCTACTGGTGGCCAGGAATTTATTTTTAAAAGTGAAACATTCTCTATATTCTGATTATAAAAGATTCTGTTAAATGCTGCAGCTTATAAAAAAGTCCTGCAGTCCCAGTCTGCAAACAATGCTGTGCATTCATTTACTCAGAGCTTTTTCAACCTTTTAAGCCTCCTTCCAGTGACTCAAAAGGGTTTGTTTTTGGAGAAGGGCAACGTGATTTTTTTATTTATTTCTTTATTTTGCAGCTGCAGCAAATGAGACAGAAACACTCAGAAGGGATTTTTGGCTGCTGAGGTGGGGAGCAGCCCCTGAGCAGTCCCTGCAGGGTTGGTGTGAGCTGGCACACCTCAGGGTGAGGAGCACTGAGGGAGGGGATCCCCAGGGAATCCAGGCTGTGCTTTTACATCCAGGGCACTGCTGGTTAAAGCTGTGAGGAGCTCTGGGAGAAGTGATTCTAAGAAACAGGATTTTTGAGTGAGACCTGAGATTCCTGCTGGGCTAAACAGTAAAATCTCCTTTTTTTAACCCCCCTGTTTCTGCAGGCTCTGGGATATGTTAGAGACTTAGTGAAGCTGCCCCCTCCTCACCCTTCCTTTCCCCCGTGCCTTTGGCTTGATCCCATTGTTTTCCATCCTGTTACATTTTCAGAATAAAACATCCTGTTACATTTTCTGAGTCAGAGCCTGGAGAAGACATCAAACAGCAGCCTGGTGCTGGCACCTGGGGAGCAGCATTTGATTTGGCTGCTTGTCTAAATAACAAAAACTGCCCAGGAGCTGGTGCTGCAGCTCCAACCATAAACTGTGGGCACGAGGAGAGCTGGGTGTGAGCCCTGCTCCAGGGGAATTTATGGAGCTGCATTTCACAGGCTGGGTTTTTGTAACCACAGCTGCAGTGCATGGGCTCTGTGGATGTTCTGCAGCAGTGGGCTGCAGGAAAAGTCTCTCATTTGTTCTGGTGATTAGAGGCAAATCCTGGTGCTGGCTCTGGGTGTTCCTGTGCAAATTCCAGCAGCTCAGAGCAGAAACACTCACCTGTGTTTCTGTTTTCTGTGAAACACTCACCTGTGCTGCTGCAGAGCTCAGAGGGAAGGAGCCAGGCAGTGGCTGTGTGTTTTCTCTAATTACACTTCAAGGGCCCCATACAGGGAGATTTCTGGTGTTAAGCAGCAGGAATTCCTTCCAGGGAGGCAGCAGGGATACCCTGAGAAATCTCTGCACAGAGAAGCAAAGTAAGAACTTGCAGGGATATTAAGACACAAACCTGTAAGAAGTGTTCTTAAAAACATCCTGGTTCCTTGGCTGAGCTTTCACCTCTGAGCCTCTTAAGGATGGAAATTCACCTTTCCAGGCTTTGGCTGTTTTTCACAAGGCTGCTGCTGCTGCCTCAGCAAAGGCACTGAGCAGCAAATTGCTTTTGATGCATTCCAAGCAGATTTTTCTGGCTGCTTGTCAGTGACAGTGATGGCTTTGACGTGGGGCTGCTCTGCAGGATTAATCCAGCAGCTGTTCCAGGGTCACTGCTCAGCCTGCCCAGTGCTGCTCTCAGGGACAGCCTCTAATGAGGAGTTTCTCCAGGGCAGGACTCCCAAGCCCTCAGCTCCTCCCTCGTGGCAGATGCTGTCCTGTTCTGTGGCAGGGACTTCAGCACCTGGCCTGGGGAGCTTTAATTTTGGATATGGAACCCTGTGTTCTGTACCCAGTATTCCAATAAATACCAATTAATTCCAATAAACACTCAATATTCCTCCTGAGCACTTCCTTCTCTGGCCTTTCCATGTGCCCTCCAGCTGGCTGGAATCACAATTCCTGCCTCTGACAGCAGGAAATGTGTCAGCAAGGCAAGCAGGAGGAGATCCTTGAGGATCCTTGAGGAGTGTCTTGTGAGCGGTGATTTTTGAGTGAGACTGAGATTCTTTCTGGGCTAAACAGTAAAATCTCCTTTTTTTCACCCCCCTGTTTCTACAGGCTCTGGGATATGTTAGAGACATTGGCTTAGTGAAGCTGCCCCCTCCTCACCCTTCCTTTCCCCCTGTGCCTTTGGCTTGATCCCATTGTTTTCCATGAGGGGAAGCTTCTGTGGACAATAAAACATCCTGTTACATTTTCTGAGTCAGAGCCTGGAGAAGAACACTTGAGCAGTAAATCTGTGTCTGCTGCAGTCATGAATTGCAAGAGCTGGTGAGAAGAATTTGAATAAAAGCTGGAATTATAATCTCCCTGTGTGATTTATAATTCTTTGAGTTTTAAACGAACAAAACTCTTTTGCTGAGTGGCAATTTAATAGGAAGAGGGAAAAGTCTCCTTTCCTGTCCCTGTGAGTGCTGCTGTCTGATTTGGGTCTGGTGTTCTGTTGTGCATTTCTCTGGCAGAGACTCCTCCTGTCAGGTCAGGGCCTTTCCTCTCTGCTGGATTTGTGGCAGCTCTGCTGTCCCTGCCCCTCTGGGCAGGAAGGATGGAGGGCACTGCAGGCACACTTAGGCTGGGCTTAACTGGAGCTGCCAGGGAGGGCTGTGACCTCCTTCTGGCACTGCTGCTCCAATTCCGTGCAATTTGGGGATTTGCTTGGAGAAGGAGCAAAGTTTTTTTCCCCGGAATCCCAGGGAGCAGGGCCAGCCCAGGTCTATCCCTGCCATTGCCCTGGAATCCCCAAGTGCAGCTCTGGGGATTTTCAAGGTTTGAAAAAGGAGCTTTGGGGTGGCTCCAACCCTAAACTGAAACGCACAGGCTGGAGCAGTAGCTTCCCAAAACTGCAGGGGGAAGCAGACACTGCTGCTGAGGGACTGAGAGGTGCCACTGGCAGGTGACAAATGCATCCCTGATCTGCTTCAGACCTTTCTGTGCCCCTCTGAGCTGCAGGGAGCTGGATTGCCCTGGTTTGGGTGGCTGTGAGGGGCAGGGTCACTGTGGGCAGTTCCCAGCCAGGGGAGATCAGGGATCCATCCAAGCACAGGAGGAAATGTGGGAAATGTCACAGAGTGAGGCTGCTGCTCCCACGGGCTCTTCAGGGATTCCACTCCCAGCTCTTCTCTTGTGTTCTCACTTCCCAAGGGAACAGGGAATAGGTACTTGCTGTCCTCTCTGATAGCAGACTAATGCTTTTATTATTATTATAAAAATTGCATTTCATAGCCAAATAAAATTTATTTATAATTCTGTAGTTATAAATAAATTCTATTAAAATCTGCTTTATGTTGTGCTTTTCTTGTTAACCCCGAGTGTTTTGGCAGAGCAGCTGAGGTGCAGGGGCTGTGTGTGATTTAATTGATTTTATTGTCACGAGGCCAGGCTGTCCCTTGTCATCATTTGAGGTCATCTCCAGCAGCCCTGGCTTGGCCAGGCAGGTTTGGGTTAAATTCTGATTTTTTCTGAGTATGGGATTGGAAGGCAGTATCCAAATTTAAACACTTCTAATCAGATCCTGTAAGAATCATCACCAGTTATGTTCAGTAGTTTCTTCTGAACTTCAGAAAATATTTAAACCACATCACAATCAGTGCCTGCCGTGGAATTTGTCATCTTTGCATTACTAAAATTGGCAAAAAAGCCCAAACCTTTAGATTTTGCTGCCACTGAAGAGCAGAAAATCCCAGACTGGGGAGTTGTGGCTGCCTCCAGAGCTGTGTGTGAATTTCTGTGAAATGGAAATTAAGAGTTGCCTTTCCCCTGTTCTGTGTCAGGAATTTCTGTTAAAGGAAGGTCTGGCTGGAGGAATAAATAATGTATTTATTTCACACCCAGCCTGCTTTGCAGGCCAGTGCCTTTAGCATGAGGGGCTCATCCATTTTTCATGCCTTTACATTTTGTGGAGAAGCCAGAGGAATTGGCTTTTAGATGTTGCTTCTTGGTCAGTTGTACCTGAAATGCAAATCCATGATGTGCAGGAGGGACCCTGCAGACTTCACCTTTTTAAAAATACTTTGGACACTCCGTTTAGAAGTGAAACCCATAAACCAGGAATATGTTGGAAATGTTGGTCAGGCTCTCACAGAAATGCAAGTTTTGAACCATTGATGCTTTGCAGGGAGCTGAATAAATTACAGAATCTTACACAGAGCTCTTAGAAGTGCTGCTTTGTTGCTTTGTTGTTTTTCCTTTTACTCCTTTCTTAATATAAAGCATATTCTTCTGAAGTTTTCTTGCTGCCAATCACTTTTGATATTAGCATTTAGTGCATAATTGGGGTAAACATGTAATATTTTTTAATAATTTGGATAAAATGAAATAAAATATTGACAGTACAAGTGAAACTTTAAATCCAGCATCCCTTGATTCCAGGCTTTCTGCCTCAGGACTGGTGTGAGCATGCTGCAGTTGTGTTCATAATAAAAATCCTTTCATTCTTGTGGAGCTGTAACTGAGCCCTGTGCAGAAGAGAGTGCTCATGGCACTGAAAGGCCACTTCTAAATAGGTCATGAGCAATGAAGTCAGTGGGGTTTGTGTTTCAGGCAGCCCTTCCCCTCACTGAGGGCTGCCTGGGGAGATCTCTCCAGCAGGATCCTCGTCTCAGGCCTGCCCTGTGCTCACATGGGGCTGCTTTGTTCAGTGCCACGAAATGTTTGGGATCATTTTCACCCTTTGTGCAGTGCAGAAGGGTTAAAAATGCCTTTCTGGGGGCTCCAGGCAGGAATTTCTGTCTGCTCCTTGGAAAACTGAGATGTAGCAGTTCCACATTGCACAGTTCTGCATTACCCAGAGAATTTGGGATTTTCGTGCAGCCTGAAGTGTGGAATTTGTATGTTCACGTTTGGAAAGCACCAAGAGTGTCCTTGGGGTGTTGTGGAAGGGCTTGGGGGGTTTGTCAGCCCTCCCTGAGCAAATATTCCTGGGTTACTGGCATGGTTTGTGTGGCCCGTGTCCTGTGGGGTTTCTCTGCAGTGAGAGCAGCAGTGGCTGTTGGACAAACACTGAGCAGGCAGAGCAGATGTGATGCTCTGGGCACAGACCCAAGGGCTCAGGGGACATTTTGCTGTGGAATTTTGTGTCATGACTCGGTGTCCTTGCCCTGAGGCTGGGCTGTTCTCAGGTGCTGCCAATGCCAGGTGAGACAGTTCCCAAAGCCAGGGGAGCAGGAGGAAGAGCCTGTGACTGAGCTGTTTGTCAGCTCCTTGGCATAGTGGGAGCTGCTGCAGTGCTCCACACTCTGTACTATATTTAGCTGTTTCCAAGGAGATGTTCTGTGTGATATTGATAATTGCATTAATCCTTGATTCACACAATCTGCAGGAAAGGAAACTGCTCCTTTTCCAACTGTTGGCTTTTTAATTGCTCAGTGATCTGTCATTTACAGACACCTCCATTGAGGTCCTTTGTGTGCTGGGAGAAAATTCCGTGCTCCAAGGATGGTTCCTGCAGCACGGAAAGGCTCCTGAGCTCTGTGCTGTGCCTGCCTTGCCCTGCTTTGTTGCAGGAGTGTCTGCACTGTCAGGAGCTTGAAGGGATGGCTCGGTGACATCCTGAGTTTTCTGTGTCACAGCCTGAGAGCCTGAGCGTGGCCTCCCCTTGTGCCAAGATGTTCATGGTTGAAAACACAGCTCAGCTCACATGTGCAGTTCTCACTGCACAAAGAACCTGCTTCTCAGGCTTCACTTTGCCTAAGAAATCTTCTCAGGGCAGAAATCTTTCTCAGCCTGCACCTTTTCCTTGTGCATCTCTGGAAAGAACTGGAATTGCTGAGGTGGAATTATTTCCAGCAAAACTTTGGAGACTTTACATTTAAAATCTATTCTGCACAGTTGAGCTGCAGTGAGTGAATTAAATGGAGTTGGAAAGGAGAAGCAAACAGGCAGCTCAAAGCTGATGTGTTGGTTTGAGGCATGGAATTCTCCATGGATGCTCCCCCTGCATCCTGGTGGCTGTGAAGTGCAGCTTTTTAATTGCCTTGCTGTTACACTCCAGTGTTCCATGGATATAGAAAGGATTTCGTGTCACAGGGTCTACAAGCAGATCTTGGCAGAGTTAAAACTCTTCAAGTTATGTTTTATTCTGCCTCCCTCCCAGACTTTATTTGGAACTGCAGCTGACCTAGTTGTTCATTTCAGTGAAATACTCTGAGACATTGTCTTTTCTTTTGTAGAAAAGAAGAAAGGAGAGCACGGGGCTGAAGGAGAAAGGAAATGAGCACTTCAAGAAGGGAGGTGGGTTGCTCATCTCTGAACCCTGTGGATGTTAGAGAATCCCAGTTAGCACTGAGCCATCGTGGTGGTGCTGCAGAAAACCCTGAGGAAGGTCTCACACCGTGCTTGTTGAATTTTCTCACCTCTTTCTCACCTCAGCTCTAGAGAAGAGACAGAGATAGCAGACCTCCTTTAGAGCTATTTCATTCCCAAGGATTCGGATGCTAAAGCAGGATTCCCATGAAAGCTGAGTGTTTACACACAAACCCCTGGATTCTGGACTGCCTTCCAAGAGCCAGGGCTCCTTTCACTGATCAGGGAAGGCTCCCCCAGGGCTCTCAGTTGGGCTGATGGTTGTGCTTAGAATTGATGCAAGACTCGGGGCTCTGTAGCTGTCTTGTAGCTTTATACATTGATTTTAATGAACAAACAGAAGGGGGGAAGTGGTTTTGACACCTGCCTTTGATTTAATCAGCTGCTGTGGGGAGGATTGCAGAGAAAGCAGGAAATGCAGGTGCCTGCTTGCCTCACTCAGCAGGACACAGGCGAGGGATGTGAGTGCCCCGAGGGGCAGGGAGAGGCTGCAGGAGCCTCACTGTGCCCTGAGGGAGCACGGGCTGGCAATGATCTCCAGCTCTGGAAGGAGGGAACTGCCCAGCCCCAGGCCTGCAGTTTGCTGCAGTCTCACCCCTGGCCTCTCCTTGACCACCCCTCTGATCTTTAAGTGGAGCTGATGTGGCCATAAGAGCTCCCTGCAGCTGCTCTGGGCAGGGCCAGTGCAGCTTCCAGCATTTCATCCCTTCAGGTGGAGGGCACACTTCATCCAAAGGGATTCCACCTCTGCTCAAAGAGCAGACAAGTTCAGGGAGAGAATTCCATCCACATCCTGCTGCACTTGTTGCATTCAGCTCAGGAGTACATTTCTGCTCTTATTAGCAGAATTAAGTCAATTTTGAAATAATTGATTGTGTTTATGTACTTAGTGGTGCTCTTTGAGAGCAGCTGCTGATTCTGGTGTCATATCACCAGACTCTGAGAATTGTTTCCAGAGGAATCCCAGCCATGGGGTTCAGTGATTTGAAATAAATGGTTTGCTTTGTGTTTTTCCTGTTGCTCTGCAGACTATGGGGAGGCAGAAGAGTCCTACACCAAGGCTCTGCAGGTTTGCCCAGCCTGCTTCCAGAAGGACAGGGCTGTTCTGTTCTCAAACAGAGCTGCTGCCAAAATGAAACAGGTGAGTGTTGGTTTTATTCTGTCACACTGCACTGAGTGGGGCACAAATGCAGTGAGGGAGTGCTCAGAGCCCTCCAGCCCCACCGAGTCCCAGCTGTGCCCCATCCCCACCCTGTCCCCAGCCCAGAGCACTCAGTGCCACCTCCAGCCCTTCCTTGGGCACCCCCAGGGCTGGGGACATGAAACATGACTTCAGTCTAACAAAACTCTTTTGTGTTCTAGGACAAGACAGAGGCTGCCCTGACTGACTGCACTAAAGGTATTTTTTTCTCTCTGTGCTGCCCTTGTGCCTGATTTTTATACATAAATTGTGTCATTTAGTCAAATTTACTGCAGAGATGTAATTTTGGGCATACAGGTCTTTAAAGAATTCTCAGAAAACACCTGATTTGTTATCACTTATTTTGTAAAATGTCTGTCAAACCTTTCCCATCTGCAGTAATTTACTTTCTATTCCCTTGTACCATAAGGCTGCAGTTTGTACTTGTTTTTAAGAGAAAAGTCTTTTCTGTGGAAACTGTTTCCCACACCTGTGATTTCAAACCCACTTCCACCTGCCACCTCTCCCCAAATCCTGGTTTAATCCCAGATTCCAAAGAACTCTGAAGCTTTATAGAGTTGAAAGCATTAGCAAGTCCCTTTCCTGCACAGCTTTTGCTTTGTCACCAGGGCTTCTGTTCCCCTGTTCCTGCCCTGCACAGTTCTCTCTCTGCACCTTCTGGTGGAATCAGTTCAGCTGTGCTTTGCTTTATTGCTTCCACCCACTCACCCACCCTCGAGTGTTTGTTAAACTCCCTGTGACAGCTGGGGAAAAAAATCCAAATTACCAATCAGAGAACTAATCCAGTGGCTGTGTGCCAGCACTGCCTGCACAGAAATGGGAGCTGTGCTTGCTGAAAGGGCTCCTGGAGGTACCAAATCCTCCCTGGCCTCTCTCACTGGGGCTTTGCCTGGCTTTGGTGCTGCTGCTGTCTGAAAAACACCTTGAATTTTGCAGTGGCTCCGAGGGAATCAATGTGCTTTGAGCAGGGAGGCTTCAGCTGCCAGAGCCTGACACTCCCCAGGGACTGAGCACAGCAGAGCAATTCAGTCACCTGCAGCTTGCTGCCTGTGCCATTGCCTTTGTCCTTCCAGAGGAATAAACTGGAATATTTACCTGCATAATCCAAGATTTAATTGTCCCCAGAACCATTTCAATGGGCTGGGAATTACAAAATGGACAGACCTTTTTCTGTGATAAAAAATCCCTCACAGTCCCTCTTTCTGAGGGGAAATCTTTCAGATTTCTTCTTTCTGTGATGAAAAGATCCTTCATATTCCCTGTTTCTGTGATAAAATCCTTCACATTCCCTGTTTCTGTGGTGAAATCTTTCACATTCCCTGTTTCTGTGGTGAAATCTTTCACATTCCCTGTTTTTGTAATGAAATCTTTCATATTTCCTCTTTCTGTGATGAAAAATCCTTCACATCCCCTGTTTCTGTGGTGAAATCCTTCACATTCCCTGTTTCTGTGGTGAAAAATGGATGAAGGGATTCTTGAGGAATTACCCCGTGGAGGTTACTCTGAGTTTAGCATTCAGTCTGAGCACCCTGGCTGCCAAGGGATTGAGGGGAGGAAAAGCTGAGATTCAGTCAGGATGCCCCCGTGCCAGCTCACAGAGCTGAAATCACTGTTTGTGCATTCCCAACACAATCTGGAGTGTTTGATATTAAATTCAGAAGAGCTCCAGAAATTCTCCTGGAGTTTGTCTCCACTTGAACTGAGATAAGCGTGGCAAGGCTGATTTTCCCTGCTGTGTGTGTCTGGAGAGATATTTAACTTTAGCTGCAATCTAATAATAGCCACTTGCTAAACACACAAAAACTGAAATATCTTGCAGGTCTTTAAGGTTTCTGTAGCATCACTTAGAATCCCTGCATGGATAGGATTGCACATTTAAAGCTCTGTGATCATAAATCACTTCCATCTGTGAGAGATTGTGGACATTAAATGAAATATGAGCATGAGACTGTCCCAGGCAGCTGTTTCTGAATTCTGCCTCAGCTTTAAGCTGTGCCTCTGCTTGATCCTGAGTTACATTCTAAGGACAACTTACAAATGTAATACACACTTCAGAATTCAATTGAGGAGGGGAGAAATGTTCCAAGTACAATCCTGGGCTTTGCTTTTGTTTTCCAGCTGTGGAATTAGACCCTCACTATATCAGAGCTTTGCTGAGGAGAGCAGAACTTTATGAAAAAACAGAAAAATTAGATGAAGCTCTGGAAGATTATAAGGCAGTCCTAGAAAAAGACCCATCAATTCATCAAGCCAGAGAAGCTTGCATGGTAAGCTTAAGCCTTTCAGTGAACTTTGGCCTAACTTATTTATCATTATTTTAGTTCAGCTTCACACCAGTGAACCTGCAATGGATTCTGCCTCAGAAGGAAAAAAAACCACCTCACATGGATCACCTGCAAATTTGTGTCTAAACCCACTCTGAATATGTTGTTACAAAAATCTTTTTGAAAGGTTTAATTGTTTTAGGTCTCCATTTGGGGAAATAAATCATTAGCAGTGATTGTGCCCCCCCTTTCCCCACACTGTGGTGTTGTAAGTGACAGATTAGGAACAGCTTTTATGGCATATTAGGCAAGAAACCTTGCCTGGAATGATTTCCTGGGGGACTGGATCAGTTGCACTGATGGCAGAAAATATTCTGCTTAACTCTGTGAGTGCTGTTGGTGGTGAGGGGTGATCCCATAAAACAGCTGAGCTCCCAGAAAGGCCCTGCTGTCCCTGGAGCTGGGCTGGGGCTTCCTCTGGGCCAGGAGCAGCTCCCCAGGGAATGGGCACGGCCCTGAGGCTGCCAGAGCTCCAGGAGGGTTTGGACACTGCTCCCAGGGATGCCCAGGGTGGGGTTTTGGGGCTGTGCAGGGTGAGCCTGGGGGTCTCTTCCCTCTCAGGACAGCCCAGGATTCTGAGTCAGCCCCTCAGGGGTGGCTGGTTCTGCTCAGGCTGTTTGGAAGCCCTGCAAAGGCAGCACTTTCTCTCAGGGGCTGTGCCCTGATAGTCCCACAGGAGAGCCCTTGCCCAGCCCCAGCAGGAATCTCCAGCAGTGCTGCTGCTCCTCTGGCCATGCTCCAGGCCCAGCTCAGAGTGAGCAGTGTTCATTCCTGATTTCAGTGCCTGGGCACTGCAGAGGGTGCTCCCTGACCTCCCTTAGCCAGGCAGGGCCTTTGGCTGCAGGACCTTTGGGACAAAATGCCCTCAAATTACCCAGCACTGGCATTTGGTCTGTTCTGCCTTGAGCTGTCCTTGTCAGATGTGAGGGGAGAAACAAACTATTGAGACTGAAGCTTAAAATTCCCTTCTTGAAAACCTGTTAAAGGAAATCCTGACAGCTATAATTTTACACTTTTCAAATATTCATCATAGATCTCTAAATTTCATAATAAACCCCCCCAGGTTTCAGCTGTTGACTCCACATACCTGGTTACATCTCTAACCTGGAGGAGGCTGAGAAGCTTTGCTGTGTTTGAGGTGAAAGTGTCTCTGCTTTGCAGGAATATCACAGGATCTTTTCCCCCTCACTGGCAATGAAAATGATGCCTCAAGAAAATCTGCAAATTGGCTTCATTCACAGTTAGAGCAAATCTTCCTCCTCTCTGCCCACAGGAATGATCTCACACTGCTCTAGGGAATGTCATGACCCTGTTAAATGACAGATTAAAATATGAAATGCACAATAGTTCTTTGATTCCTGATTTGGTTTGTATTTCAGGAGTGCAGAGCTGGGGTTCTGATTTCAATCCTCAGTTATTTTTGACTTTTTCAATGCCAGACTAAACAGTTTGGAAATATCATGGTCTGTGCTCAAATCATCCCTCTTGCTGCTTTCCCAGAAAGTTTCATTTTATGGAAGCAATGGTTAGGTTTGGCTTTTCACAGGTGTGTAACTGCTGGGAGAATTTCAGCTTCCACACAGTTTTTGAGGGATTTTAGGGCAGGTGAAGTGATTTCCCAGAAGCAGCTGTGCTTTGGGGTCAGTAGCAGACACCAGTTAAAAATGGGTGTGCATAAGGCCCTTCCTGGAGTCTCTGGGTTAGCAGTGTTCAGAGTCTGGAGGAGGAACTGCACAGCAGGATTTGTGTCACTGCTCATGTGCAAAATGGGAGCATTATTGAAAGCAGGGATCTGATTCCAGTTTTTCTCTCTCCACAGAGATTACCACAGCAAATTGAGGAGAGGAATGAAAAATTAAAGAAAGAAATGTTGGGTGAGTAGCATGTACTTCCATAAAAACATCCATAATCTCCTAGAAAAAAATGCATGAATAGATTTAAAGGAGGTAAATCTGAAAGGAAATATTTGTTCAGTGTTAAAACTCCTGATTTCTTTGTAGTTCTCAATTGCTTGATTTCACCTGCAGTAAATTGAAGACAAGGAATTCTCCTATGCAGCAAAGGCCATGAGTTCCATTTAAAGAAAGAAAACCTTAAACCTTCTAAACCAATTTCATATTGATATAAGAGCTGGGAAGATGGTTTGACCCAACCCAACTGCTCAGCCCTTTCTCCCTGCAAATAAACCCTGAAAGCAAACATTCCCTGAAAGGGCTCAACCAGGGCTTTCACTAAAGCTGCACCTCAAGGAGCTGCCCCAGCTGGAATAACTGGGGATGTTTGATCTGGGGGCTGAAGAAACAAATGAGATTCTTTCTGTAGCACCTCCAGCCCAGAGACCTCCAAGTGTTGATGTTTGCCTTGGTTTATTCAGCATTTCATTGCTGAAATATTGGTTGAGTTGAGGCTGAATTGGACCTACCCAGGGTTAGCACCAGGAGTGGAATTACAATTCCTAAGGCAGTGTTTGGCTGTTCTGCAGAAAACCAGGTTAAACAAACCCAGCCTGTCTTTCACTGATTCTTGATATATTTGGGAAGAGACTGTTGCAGCTTATGCTGATGTTTTTTCTGTAGTTTCTTTTCTGCAGCCTCTGATTTGCTCTGGCCTAGCAGAGTGTCAGTGAGGCTTTGCAGGGCTTTCCAGGATCAGTCTGCTTCCCCCACTGTGCTGAGAGCCAGCCCCAGATAAAGCAGGGAAAGGGTGATGGGGCTGTGAATAAAAGACAAATGCAGAAAATCTCCAGAAGGATCTGGCCCGTTGGTAGGACATGGGATGGGCTTCAGCACAATGTAATATGAAAATAATTCCTGGTCTTTGCTGAACTCTGAAGGGCCTCACTAATCACCAGGGATTTGACTGGAATAGTAAATCCAACCCTAGTTCTGCACTGCTGGTTTTTGCCTGGATGTCAGGCTAGGTGAGATCTCTTTTAGCACTGTTAATACTTCAAAAGTGACATTGGGATTTCAAAAGTGAACTGGGCTTTTGGGAACCACTTCAGACTGTTTCTGTTGGGATTCTGGAGAAAGAAATCCCTTCTCAGTGATGTCACACAAGGAGTTCAAACAGCTGGAGAGGCAGACTGAGAGCAAGGTGGGACAACACAGAACCTGTGTTCATCCCCAGCCTGGTGTGGGACAGGATTGTCACAGCTCTGGGTAAATGATAAATGGGGGCAGGGGGGCTGAGCTCAGCACTGCCTGAGCTCACTGCTCTCACTCAAACTGAGGGGGTTCTAGAAAACATTCTCTTGGAATGAAGTCAGGAATGTGGGCAGCTCCTGCTCCAAGATTCCCAATGTGCTGCTCAGGGAGGCAGTGGTGATGCCATGGAGGAAAAAACACTTCCCAAGGTTTGCAAACTGCTGCAGCTCTGTCTGAGCCCAGGGGAAAGCCCTGCAGGGAGGCTTAGGTGGGAGTTCTGGAAGGAGTGGGAGAAGAACTCGATGGAATGTGGTGGTTCAGAGATTCCTTTGGATTTTGTTGTACATGGGGTTTGTGTGAAGCTGCTCCCACTTGCCCAGCCTTTGTGATGGCATTTCCCACTGCCAGGATGGACCTGGCTCCTGGCACTGTGGCTGCAGCTGGGCTTGAACAGTGCCAGGGGACATTCCTGCCTTCCCACGGGGCAGCTCAGGTGCCTGGGTTGTATTCCAGACTTTTGGGCTCCAGGACAGCAAAGGCATCCTGATAGTTCCAGGAGCAGTGACACTAAACTGAAATTAGGAACAATGTCCCCGTTTGTGCCTTGGCTCCTTTGGATATTGAACTGATCCTCAGTCAGTGAATTGGCCTGTCCTGGTTTTGCTGAGCTTTTATTCTTTCAACTCAAGCAGGCCCTGGGTTTCCCAACCATCACTGGAGCTGTGCACAAACAGACCCAGAGGGATGGAGTGCATCCTCCTTCTCCCCAAGTGTGCTTCCTGTTTCCCAGGGCTGCAGCTCCTTTCTGTCAGAGGCTGAAGCCCTGTGCATGGCTTGTGTGTAAACATCCCAGAGCACAACTCCTGGCTGGATCCTCTTGTGGGCCACGTGCCTGCTGAGGTTCCTGTCACCAGACACATCCTGCTTTGTGACCAAGGCCACCGGTGCTGGGTGGCCTCAAGGCTCTCCCTCTTCCAAGGCTGACATTTGGATTTCAGTTATTTCCATGTTTTGATCTCTGCCACTGAAGTTTGCTCAGGATGAAGTGACCCCTGGGTTCCCATCAGGGAGCTGGACTTGGGGAGGAGCTTTCAGATCCAGGTGGTTTTTCCCTCTGTACTTCCATGAGCATCCTCTGCCTCAGTGCCTGAGCACGTGAACAGTGACCATGTTCTGGGGGAGTTTTATTTCTGTCCTTAAAGCCAACGACTTCCAGTCCTGTTTAGAGACTTCTATAATTATTGTGATATCTGGGACCACTCCGTTGGGGAGAGGCTGTGAGGAGAGAGGAGCTTTGGAATGGGTTTAAGCAGTCTGGGGGCCAGAGCACCTCACCTGGGCCTTCCTGCCAAAAAGAGATTTTTCCAGCTACCTGAGATCAGCAAAGGGAGTTACTAGGCTTGGTGCCTAAAGAATTATGGGGTTTGTTTGGGTTTTTTTTTAATTTTGACAGTTATGGTGTGTTTGCAGCTGAGCTGCTAAACCCCAACCCTGCACAAAGTGATTTTAAGTTGTTAAACCAGAGCCAAGTTGCAGTTACAGTTCAGTTCTCATTTACCATTTAGGGAAGGGAGAAGGATTTGCCCTTGCTCTTTTAATTGCTTTAAAATGTGGATAATACAAGAAGTTACACAGAGAGGAGACCTCATCATGAAATTTGTCTTTTCTCCAAAAGAATTCTTTACACAAGCAAGATGGAGCTTTTCAACTTCCAAACCCCACATTAACACCAGCAGCTAAGCCAGAATTATTGCCAGAAAGACTGAATAGCAATTAATTTTGGCTGTTACATCTTAATGTAAATTGTGAGTAATCTTTTCCTGCATCTGCCTCTTTCAATGGGGTGTTGAATTGCAGTTTAGGTGAGTAATGAATGCCAGACTTCTGAGCCCTAAATTGATTTTTACAGTTCTGTTTTCTTGTTAACCTCTGAATATTTGCTTTGGTGAAGAACCTGAATGTGCTGGAGTTGCAGGTGGAAAATAAACAGGGTGTGTTTGACAGAAAAACAGCAGAATGTGTGAGAGTAAGGGCAGAGGGAGGAGAGGGTGACCCTGCTTGGGGACAGGGAGTGTTGGAGGCTGGGCAGCCTCTGCAGCTGAGTCCAGCTCCACGTGGTGCCTTTTCCTTCCTCCCAGCACAGGCTCTGAGGGAGCTTTTCTTTAGGAGGGGGTTGCAGTTCACTACAGCCCTTAATTTAGGGCTGAAAGGAGCTGTGGGAGGAGGAGACAGAGCTTCCCTACAATGCTGGCTCTGTGTGTGCCAGGACAGCAGCAGCAGCTCCGGGCTGCAGTGCCCGGAAAAGCCAAGGCTTTCTTCTGCCTCATTAACAATTAATTGACTGTGGCTGCCCCGGAGCCTGCCTGGGGGGCAGAGAGCAGGAAGGTGAGCTGGGATGTGCTGCTGGAATTCTCAGAAAGCCCCAAATCCATGCTGCAGGTTTGGTCCCGAGGCAGGCAGGGGGTGTTTATGGGTTTGGAAAAGATCATCCAGCTCCCTGCAATTGGAAAAGACCTTTCCCAGTGTCCTGCCAGGCAAACTCTGCTCTCCTGCCCAGCTGCAGGGCTGGGGGGCTCCAGCCATGCCAGATTCTGCAGGGTTCTCCACAGAGACACTGCTCACCCCAGAGCTGAAGCTCAGCCATTGACAAATGTTTGTCCAGAAGTACAAAAAAACCTCTTCATGTCACTCAGATAGATGCTACCAAAATGGGTTTGTAGCCAAAACACTTTCAGGGTGCTGCATAAAGTCACAGTTCATTTATCTTAAACAGATGTACCTTAAAAAACCCCAGAGATGTACAAAGAGGTTAATCCTACCTGAGCTGCTGCTGGAGTGACTTTGGCCACATCCCTGAACCACCTCATCTGTGAATTCCCATTAGAAAAATCAAGCTGAAGAAAACTTGTGTCTCCCCACCCACGTGCTTTGGGCTGAGGGGTAAGGATGGTTTTTTCCAGATACTGGGAAGGAATCCTTCCCTGTGAGGGTGCCCAGAGCAGCTGTGGCTGCCCCTGGATCCCTGGCAGTGCCCAAGGCCAGGCTGGACTCTGGGGCTGGGAGCAGCCTGGGACAGTGGGAGGGGTCCCTGCCATGGCAGGAGTGGCACTGAAGGGGCTTTAAGGTCCCTTCCAAGCCAACCCATTCCAGGATTCCACTGCTCTGGTGTTCCTTGCCCCAGAGGCCCAGGTGAGCTGAGCACAGTGCCAGGGGGTTCTCAGGAATCCAAGCCCCTCCAGGCAGTAGGTGTGGCATTCCCAGGTGGTGTTCCAGCCCTTGGCTGCTGCAGTGCTCAGGGGATTTTCCATGGCACCAACTGCTGATGTCACACTCAGCTCCCAGCAGAACAAAACCCATTCCCTGAGGATCAGTGCAGGTGGGAGCTTCTGGAAAGGAGGGGTGTGGACTGGGGAGACAAACCTTGAGAAGGCTTCAGCTTGTCCAAAATTTTCCTTTGGGAAATCTACGATTCTGCATTGAAACCAAGAGGAAAGGAATGTTTTTCTTTGAAAGCTGGCCGTCTTCTTCCTTTGTGTTGTCATGCCAGGGGTTTGTGTTCAGCCAGCACTGAAGTTGTTCCCTCTGCTTCCTGTTTCACTTCATCTATTCTGTAATTTCTATATAGGATTTTTTTAAAGGATGTCCTTTTGTTGTCCTTTCTCTCTTACAGCTGGAGCAAGATTCATTTTCCAGAGACACTAATCATGTGTGATCCATATACTGACAGGACTTTATTAACTCTCATACTCTGTGGATTTTTAACAATGATTTTTACTATGAGCCTAAATATTAACAAAATGCAGAGATTTCCTCAGCATTTACCTGTGATGGATGAATCAGCAGGGCTGGGCTGTGTAGTTGGGGTAATTCCAGGGGAGTTTTCCCTCTGCTCAGCTCTCACCCCTTCTCCTGGAATGTCATTGCAGGCAAACTGAAGGATCTGGGCAATTTGGTGCTGCGCCCCTTTGGCCTGTCAACAGATAACTTCCAGGTCAAACAGGATTCCTCAACTGGCTCCTACTCCATCAACTTTGTTCAAAACCCCAACAACAACAGATAACATGGATTCAGTGTGGCTCTGCACATCCCATGGCAGGATCCAGCAAACCAACCCCCTCCACCCCCAGGGGAAGAGGAGACTCAGCAAACTCATTTCCCAGCTCGTGAAATTCTTTGCAATGTGGATGTAAAGCAACTCGTTCAACTTCTCATAGTGATAACTGTGTCCAGTGTGTGATTTATTCTTTTCCTTTTATGTTTTTTCCCCTTCCCTTTTGGTGGTTGGCTTTTCCAAGAGGCAGTTCCTTGGTTTGTCCCACTCAGGGCTGGCAGCAGCAGCTCAGGGGAATCCAAAGGCTGCAACAAAGGCTGCTGTGTCCTGGGGAAATGCAGCAGCAGCACTGCCCCACCCTCAGCTGGCTGGCACTGGCACCCCTGGGCACAGCTCTGCCCTGGACTCAGGGATCCTGTAAGAAAGGCTTGGTACTTCTGCTCTTGGGGTTGTGAGCTGCTTGCCCTCCCCAGGGTGGGTTTCTTGTGAAAGGTCCCACAAATAACACCTGCAGGACACTCGTGGGAAGCAGTGGGGTTGTTTTTTGGCCCTGCTTGCAGCAGTGTTGTCATTTAACTTCATGCCACCCTTCCAGCAGTTTGTTTACTGGGTATTAATTTTTCTGAAGGCAACAATGGCATTTTGTGCCTCCCTCTCCATCTGCACACCTTGTAAAGGTACCTTCAAGTGAAATGTGCTTGTCTGAGATCCATTCATGTTGCAGGGATCCACAGGAGTTGATTGCAGAAGGTCTCCACAGTAGCTGGACCTTGAGGACTTGGAAGTGTTTCTAGATTGAGATGATCCCTTCCAGCTCAAACCAGGCTGTGATATAAATATAAATATATGTATATATATATTTATATGTTTTGTTGTGGTGGTTCATTCAGGTTTTGGAGAAGGTGCCTTTTGTAATTCCTGATTTCCTGTGTTTTATCAGTGCTGAAGTGTTTAATGGGAGGCAGATTCTGCAGTTGTCTCCATGCAGATTTCAGTACATGATTTAATTAAATAATTAGCAGTGGCTGCCTTGGCTATTGGGTGTCATCTCCAATTCATTTCAGGAAGTCTCTGTGTGTCTGAAATTCAAGAGCTCCAGCCTTCCACTGAAAGGAAAAGCCTTTCCAGGCACAGCAGGTTTGGTGCTTTAATGACATTTTTGTCTCTGCAGCTGTGCAGAGTTTTTTTTGATTGTTAAACTCTGCCCTGCTGCATTTTTAGTTTAGTTTCAGTTTAGAGCTGGGGTTGGAGGAGCTGTAAAACCTCTGCTGCCTGAGCTGAGCTCTGCAGGGAAGGCTCAGTGGCTTGGGATTAGAAATGTTAATAATGCTCCCTAAACCNACCTGCAGGACACTCGTGGGAAGCAGTGGGGGTTTTTTTTTTTGGCCCTGCTTGCAGCAGTGTTGTCATTTAACTTCATGCCACCCTTCCAGCAGTTTGTTTACTGGGTATTAATTTTTCTGAAGGCAACAATGGCATTTTGTGCCTCCCTCTCCATCTGCACACCTTGTAAAGGTACCTTCAAGTGAAATGTGCTTGTCTGAGATCCATTCATGTTGCAGGGATCCACAGGAGTTGATTGCAGAAGGTCTCCACAGTAGCTGGACCTTGAGGACTTGGAAGTGTTTCTAGATTGAGATGATCCCTTCCAGCTCAAACCAGGCTGTGATATAAATATAAATATATGTATATATATATTTATATGTTTTGTTGTGGTGGTTCATTCAGGTTTTGGAGAAGGTGCCTTTTGTAATTCCTGATTTCCTGTGTTTTATCAGTGCTGAAGTGTTTAATGGGAGGCAGATTCTGCAGTTGTCTCCATGCAGATTTCAGTACATGATTTAATTAAATAATTAGCAGTGGCTGCCTTGGCTATTGGGTGTCATCTCCAATTCATTTCAGGAAGTCTCTGTGTGTCTGAAATTCAAGAGCTCCAGCCTTCCACTGAAAGGAAAAGCCTTTCCAGGCACAGCAGGTTTGGTGCTTTAATGACATTTTTGTCTCTGCAGCTGTGCAGAGTTTTTTTTGATTGTTAAACTCTGCCCTGCTGCATTTTTAGTTTAGTTTCAGTTTAGAGCTGGGGTTGGAGGAGCTGTAAAACCTCTGCTGCCTGAGCTGAGCTCTGCAGGGAAGGCTCAGTGGCTTGGGATTAGAAATGTTAATAATGCTCCCTAAACCCTGGAGCTCTGCAGAGCAAAGGTGTCCAGGCTGCTGCAGGAGCCCTGGGCAGGGCAGGGCTGGGCTCAGGCCCTGGTTCCACTCACCTGCAACACCCCAGCACACCCCTGGCATCTACAAAAATGGAACCACTTTGGAGCTGCCCTGGGTGCTTTCAATTTTGAATTCTTTCAGTCCTTTCAAATCTCCTTGCTGTGCTCAGTGGGTTTCTGTCCCTGCCCACACTGTGCAGTGTCACTCACCTGTGGGTGGCTCCTGTGCCCAGTTACACCAGTGGCCTTTTCCAAGCTGCTGCTTCAGGGGTTCAGGGACAGGAGTTCTGTTCCACTCTGTTCCTGCTTCACCCCTTTGAAGGCCTGGGGAGCTGCAAATATTCCCTCTCAGCTGGAGACTGGGGAATTTCTGGGAAATAGAAGCACAACAAAGCTTTTGAATTTCCTACCTGCTGTGCAAACACATCATCAAATCATTGTGCAACTCCCCTGCAGGATGCCTGATGTGCACCTGGAGTTTTCCAATGAAGGCAAGGGCAAAGGGAGCAGGACTGCAGCTGATTAGTGTTTGTAATTTAATTGGATTGTGTGAAAGTCACTGGGAGCTGGGCAGGCTGGTACTGAGCATTCAAACCTCCAGGTCACCCCTCCCTCCTTAGTGCCACTCTCCAGCTGGACCAGAAACCTCTGGCAGATGTTATCTGCCACCACAGCAAGTTCTCCTCCAGGCACAATTCCAGTTCATTGCCTGAAAGTCCTTTTGCATTGCCCAAATCCTGAACAAGTGCAGGGATCTTGCTTTTGATTTTTAAGTGGTTTTTTTATGTCTAAACCAGTCCTCACAGCTGCCACCAGTAAAATAACTGGTGCCTCCTCCTGGTGCCACTGGCCACAGCTCAGGGAGTGCCAGGGAATTTTGAGTCACACTTGTTGGATTTACAACTTCTCATAGGAAAAAACTGTTTTATGAAACACAATCTTTTAAATATAAGTGCTCTTAAACCAAACAGTTCCTTGCTCAACTGTTCCAGCAGTTACTCACCCTCCTGGGAAGCAGCTTGTGCCTCTTTTCCAGCTGGAGTTGTCCATCCTCAGCTCCTGCCTTTGTTCCTCCTTCCTTTGCCTGCCAAACACAAAACCTTTCAGAACCTGGCCTTTGCCCTGAGGTGTTTGCACAGAAATAAAGGGAATGTTGCTCTTGTCCATGAGCTGGGTAAAGCCTCTCCCTACAAAGAACTTTCTCCAGGATTTCCATAACACTTGTGGCTCAGACCTTGCAGTTTGTGACACCAGAACTGACACTGGGATCTGTCTCTGTTTTATGCAGAGGTTCTCACTCCTCTGTTTGTCCCCTCAGAGACTTTAATCCTTTTGGCTGCACATGGACTGAGGTTTAGGACCAGGGATTGCCAGGATGGGTTGGGCTGGAAGGGACATTAAAGCTCATCCAGCCCCACTCCCTGCCATGGGCAGGGGCACCTTCCACACACCAGGGACACCCTCCAGAGACCAGGAACACCCTCCAGAGACCAAGGACACCCTCCAGAGACCAGGGACACCTTCCAGAGACCAGGGACACCCTCCATACACCAGGAACACCTTCCAGAGAGCATGGACACCTTCCAGAGACCAAGGACACCTCCCAGAGATCAGGAACCCCTTCCAGAGACCAGAGACACCCTCCAGAGACCAGGGACACCTTCCAGAGACCAGCGACACCTTCCAGAGATCAGGAACACCTTCCAGAGACCAGAGACACCCTCCAGAGACCAGGGACACCTTCCAGAGACCAGGGACACCTTCCAGAGATCAGGAACCCCTTCCAGAGACCAGAGACACCCTCCAGAGACCAGGGACCCCCTCCAGAGACCAGGGACACCTTCCACACACCAGGGACACCTCCCAGAGACCAGGGACACCTTCCAGAGACCAGGGACACCTTCCAGAGACCAGTTTTCTCCAAGCCCCATCCAACCTGGCCTCATTCCACATCCTGCTCAAGACTTCCAAGTCTTGGCTCTCAGAGGAGCTGAACACCTGCAGTTCCCTCCATCCCACCAAAGATTTGAAGCATTTAACATCACTTAAGAGATCAAAAAAAGCAGCTGCCCAGTTCACATCTTCAGCTCTGTCTCCCAAAACCCAGCCCCAAGGGAGGCAGCCAGAGGCCACACTCCAGGGAAGGGTCAGTGGGAATGACACAGGCCCAGCAGGATCCAACCCCCCCCCAGCTCATCCCTTGGGATATTCAGGATTTGACAAAGCACTGAGCTTTGAAGCCAAATCCTTCCCTCCTTGATTAGCACAAAATTTCCTGGGACCTACCTGCCCCTGATTAGCACAGCCCCAGCCAGGGAGAGAGGAGAAGCTGCTGGTCACCCGTTCCTAGGCTTTAATTAGCTGTGTTATTCCCAAGGGATTACTGCTGCAGCCAAGAACCAATTATATCCCAGTGCCTCCTCTCCAACGTGGGCAAAGATGCACTGGGGCACATTTAATGTGCAGCATTCATACGTTGCTCATTCACAAGCTTTCCTTGTTTGGATGGATCCCAACATTTTCTTGCTCAGCAACTTCATTTTTCCCACCCCGGGCAGGCCTGGGACTGCTGGGGAGGCTCTGGGCAGCCCTTGGCACAGGAATTGTGGCACTAAGCCAGAGGCATCACTGCCTACCCTGACAAAGATTAAAAGCTCTAAATCAAGTGAAAATTAAAATAAACCCCTTTTTTCCTGATTCTGCACGTTCTGTGGGAATCTCCCAATTGGAAACCAGCTGCAGCTGCAGCCTGGAAGTCCCTAGAACTGCACATTTCTCCCCCGTTGTTTCTCAAGGAGACAATTTACAAATCCTGCATTCCCTAAATGCATGCAGCAGGATTAGGTTTGCCTTTCCTGGGCTGGCTGGGCCCAGAGCTCTGCTCCTGGTCCCCAGGACTCCCTGCCTGGTGTCCACGGGCTCCAGGCAGTGCCTGGGAGGGGGTCAGGCTCCGGGAGCAGCTGCTGCCCAGGACTGACCCCCTGGCAGCCACGGAGCAGGGAAGGATCCAGAGGGAGCCGTAGCTCTGGGATTTTGTTCCTGTCTCTGGTGAGTGAGCTGCAGCACCCCCCTCCCTGCAGGCACTCCAGGGAACAGGGATGGCAGGAACAGGGATGGCAGGAAGAAGAGGAAATGCTGTGATCTCGGCTGGGCGGTGGCTGCTGGAAGAGCTTCCTCAGAGTATTCCTGAGTGGTGCTGGCGAGTGCCCAGCAGGTCCCTGGAGAGGCAGCGGGGACAGGGCTTTTCTAATCGCATTTGTCCCATTTCCATGAGCTCCTTTGGCTGTGACCCTCCATCGTGGGGCACTTCTCTGTCTGAGGGAGGAAGAATTGCAGTGTTTGGGAACTCAGGGAAAGGAGGCTGGGAGCTCACAGATTTCCTGCCCATGGCTCCAGCCCTGAGCTGCCCTTGAAGCGACAGCTCTCGCTGTGCTCCAGCACGTTTGTGTCCCTGCTCCCAGCTGGAATGCAGCTGAGGCCTTGGCTGCAGCTGATGGCTCCTGCCAGGACCCTGCAGTGTTAATGCAGAGGGGTGTGAAGTCCAACCCCCCCAGTTCTGCTCTCACAGCCCAATGCTGCCTTTTTAAAGGCAACCACAGCCAAGTGAGTGAATCACAGAAGCATCATCCACATCCGTCTGAGCAGTGTCAGTATTCCTGGGCTCTTGTCCGTCCTCAGCATGGTCCAGAATCCATCCCTGAGCACTCCTGAGCCCCCAGCCCCTTCCTCTGACAGCTCAGAGCCCTCAGTGTTTGGATGAGCCCTCCAGCAGGAACAGCCTCACTTAATATTTAATGACCAAGACAACCACAGTCAGAAATTCCAGTCCCCAAGCTCTTAAGATGCAGAGATCAGCTGAAAATCTGGATTTAAAAATTAGAACGACCCCTCCCGGGCTTGGACCATTTACCCCAAATACAGAACATGCCAGAAACCTCGGCAGGAGTGTCCAGTCTGCGGAGCGTGGAGCACCCGCGGCTTGTGCTGCAAACCCAGCAAGGGAGGCAAAACAAAGAGCACGGAAACACTCAAGGGCAAAGCAGGAGCAGAACCATAAAAGCCGGATATGGAACGTGAATAAACCCCACAGAATGACCCAGCAGACAACAGGAGCCTTTTCCTGGCTCCCTGCTCTGCCTGCAGAACGCGACAGGGAGAACAAATCCCAAAACAACGGGAGCAAGGACGAGGGTGGAGGCCACAAAAGCGCGGCCCTGAGGGGGAGCTGGGGCCGAAGGGCTCGGCCCTGGCTTCCCCTGGAGCAGAGGGACGAGCCCTTCCCAAGCACACCTTACCTGCATTCCCATTTCCCACAAAGTCCTGGAGCACACAGGGCTCTCTCCATGGCACTGTGTGAGGCACAGGAGCCCGGGCAGCCCCGAGGGCACCGCTCCAGCCCGGCCGGGCCTCAGGCAGCGCCCGCCGGCCTCACCCAAACGCTCCCAAATTTGACAGTGTGAATTCACAGCGTCACTGCCACCGTTCCCTTCAGCAATGTCCCTGCTGCTCTCACCCTGCAAGATCTCAACTCTGATCCCTCACTCTTTGGATGGGAATCTCTCCAAACCCCTCGTGCCAGAGCTGCACTTTTGCCCGCGTTAAGCGTCGCCCTTTTGATGCCGGAGGCAGCAGCAAACGCCATTAGAGGGGTTTTGTGTGGGCTTGGGTCACCTTTATCCCTTTGCCAAGCACCGGAGTGAGGATTAATCCATGGAGTAATTGCAGAGCTCTGAAATCTGCCCGGCCAACCTCTCTCCCTTTCTCTCGCGGCTCCGTCCCCACAGCGCTGCTGCCAACTCGGTGTCACAAAGGAAAAGCCATTAGCGGGCAATTACATTTCAGCAGGATTTCCCAGCCTAATGAGCATCGCCGATTCAAGAGGAACTGCTGCAAGGCTGAAGGAATAATGAGGGAAAGGGGATGGGAGTTTCTGTAATCCCGACAGAATGAGAAACAACCGCGAAGGAAAAGAAAACCATCTGCTGGAGCTGCGCTGGGGCCACAGGCACATGTGGGTGTTTGTCACAGCGCTTCCAGAATTTGACTTTTAGCAGATGATGCGCTGAACCAACAGCAGCACTTCACAGTTAATTCGATTTTGGGGGGAAACTCCTCATTATCGACAACAGGTCACTGCAACAATCCCTTCCCAGCAGGGTTAGTACCTTTGGGTACCCAGCAGCTCCTGGCCATGAAAACACCTGAGCCATAAACCCACCAATGCTTCCTGGAAATCAGAACTACCTAGAAACCAAGTTTACTCAAGCAGCTTATTTTTTGTTTAGCCTGGGAGTTAAACTCTACTTAAGGAATCTTTCTTTACAGTACCAAAAAGGCAAGTGGAACAAACACGTATAAATGCTGCCTTCTACTTGATGGGAAAGGGCAGTTCCAGAGTCTGCCATTCCATAGAATCCTGGAACCACTAAGGTTGAAAAAGAACCTTTCAGGTCATCAAGTCCAAGCACCAACCCAACACCACCAGATGCTTTGGAAAAATGCTTGCTGGACATGGCCCTCCTTTGGGAGAATGTGGGATGGAGCTCTGGAAGAGAAATCACCTCTCCAGCACCACCTGATCCCTGCTCCAGGACACGGAAACAGCTCAGGACAAGGCAATCCCTCCCTGGATGGAGAAATTCCCCCATACACTTACCTGTGAGGGCAAGGCTTGCCTGAAACTGTGAGAATTCCATAAAAACCAGCCCAGGGACCGCGTGTGCCAGGGCAGGAGCCCCTTCCCATGGCACCCCCTCCTCCTGGGACTGTGGCAGAGCCACCAGGGCTTCCTTGGATCTGTCTCTACCACACCATCTTTTCCTGCTAATTACAATTTTTCCTACCACTTTNAATGAGAAACAACCGCGAAGGAAAAGAAAACCATCTGCTGGAGCTGCGCTGGGGCCACAGGCACATGTGGGTGTTTGTCACAGCGCTTCCAGAATTTGACTTTTAGCAGATGATGTGCTGAACCAACAGCAGCACTTCACAGTTAATTCGATTTTGGGGGGAAACTCCTCATTATCGACAACAGGTCACTGCAACAATCCCTTCCCAGCAGGGTTAGTACCTTTGGGTACCCAGCAGCTCCTGGCCATGAAAACACCTGAGCCATAAACCCACCAATGCTTCCTGGAAATCAGAACTACCTGGAAACCAAGTTTACTCAAGCAGCTTATTCCAGAGTCTGCCATTCCTTAGAATCCTGGAACCATTAAGGTTGAAAAAGAACCTTTCAGGTCATCAAGTCCAAGCACCAACCCAACACCACCAGATACTTTGGAAAAATGCTTGCTGGACATGGCCCTCCTTTGGGAGAATGTGGGATGGAGCTCTGGAAGAGAAATCACCTCTCCAGCACCACCTGATCCCTGCTCCAGGACACGGAAACAGCTCAGGACAAGGCAATCCCTCCCTGGATGGAGAAATTCCCCCATACACTTACCTGTGAGGGCAAGGCTTGCCTGAAACTGTGAGAATTCCATAAAAACCAGCCCAGGGACCGCGTGTGCCAGGGCAGGAGCCCCTTCCCATGGCACCCCCTCCTCCTGGGACTGTGGCAGAGCCACCAGGGCTTCCTTGGATCTGTCTCTACCACACCATCTTTTCCTGCTAATTACAATTTTTCCTACCACTTTGGGAAGCATCCAGCTGGCTGAGCTGGCTTGGGATCTTTCAGCCACTGTAGTGAAAGGTGAGGTTAGGTGGAGACTTGTCCACGTGATGGAATTCCAGCAGTGGACCAGCAACCTCAGTTTAATCTTTGTTTAATCCAGAAAAACCACTTCTGACATAAATCAAAGGCTTTGGGATCAAGGACTAATAAAACAAGAAAGTTAAAGACATCAAAACATTATTTCCCTTTAAAAGAGCACTGAAAAAAATCAAGGCTTTATTTGAATAAATGTTACACAACATTCTTTATCATTTTTACTTCTCAGCAAACCTTAAAGGGTGAATCAGATTTTCCTCATTCAAGTCTACAAAATGAAAGAGGCATAGTGACCATTCAATATACAGACAAGAAGGTAGCACGGAGCAAAGCTTAAATATTAAGCAACTAAAGCAAAAAAGTGAAAAGCAATACATTACTGTCACTCTCATTAGAATATCCCTGACAATTTCATTTCCAAATGAAAATGTGGTTTCCAACGCAATGCTGGGAAAAGCAAGGCAGACATGAGCTCCCTTGGATGCTATTTGCTCTATATCCACATTCTCCAGTGCACACCTGCATCCCGTGGGTTCATCCCTCCTGGTTCAGCTGCTGGGGAGGAGAGGGAGAGGGAGAGGGA